>CM077237.1:15107294-15304794 GCA_039654775.1 Spinibarbus caldwelli
CTTGAGTGACACTTTAAACACATGTGGCATGTTGTGGTGAGGTGACTTGTTTGATAATGATTTTTGCCTGGTGATCAATAAAGCGGGCAAAAAAATATGTAGACTTGCACTGAAAAGAGACCTAATGTAGTGACTCATAGTGACTTTACAACCTAGGCTTATTGGAAAGACATTTATGCGAAATAATATTATGTTAGTTCTTGAACGTTTCGCAACACTTTTAGAGTGAAATGTCCAGTGAGTGGCACTAAAACCAGATTTATTTAAGTTTTATTTGACACAGAATCTGTTAACATTTATTGCACTGGTTGTCGTACTTATTGCGGTAGTTCAGAAATTCCATGTCTGTTGAGTGCCGCTAAAAGCTTAATGCTCTATTGCATTTAAAATAATATACCACCTACAGTAAGACCTACTCTAAACCTAATCGATAATGTTAACAAAATCAAACACAAGATAAAGATGCATTTACTGAAGCAACTGTGCTTGCTTCTTTTATAGTGATTTGTGTTTCACTGGACTCATATCTGAGTGCTTTGCATTAAAAGTGCCGCGTTGTACCAGGTGAGCTACCGAGCAAGTTTATTTTGTCAGAAAATTGACCACTATTAACTTAAAGAAATAAGCAACCACTTAAGGCTTGTCACCTTTTTTGTGCCTTCAACTACTACGCAACAAATGTGTCAAGTTTACAGAATCCTGCAGTGTCCTGTAGTCACAGATGCGATGATAGATTCCAAAGCAAATGATCAGTCCTCAGGGTTGTCCTGACTGCCAAAGCCAGCTATGTACTGTAATTGCGAGAATTCAGCAATGAAATAAGCACAATGGAAAGGCCACCTTTTTCTCTGTGTTGTTTGTTGACATGTAGTCAAGAAAGAGCTTTCGTTGCTATGTGTGTGGGTTTGTCTGAGAATAAGTTTCAGTATAACTACAGTTAAGAAAAATGTGTCAAGTGAGCACTAACTTGACACAAAATAAGACAAGTTTTAAAATGCGTGCAGTGTATGGCTGTTAAATGTGGTTTGTTTTGTGGGATATGCATTTTCAGCTACTGTGAAGTGACTTCACTGACAGAGTTTCTGAGTCCCAAAGACTGTTATGTGCTTGCAAGAAGGAGGCCTGACTTATGACTTGTCTTTAATTGACTGCCTGCCCTTTGACCTTAAGAGGAATGATGGTATGCTCTGAGTGTTTTACTGCTTGTGAAACACTGATTCTCATGCTCATGCCCTCAACGTGCCTTTCCTCTCACACTCACACTTGACCTTTATTTCCTGTGTGCCCACTCTGACAGGCCTGTCATGGGTGCCATCATTCATTGAGGCAGCTGGGCGATTGAAGTGAATATAACAAATTGGTTGTTACAGTTTTATTATGGTTTTAAAACTGTTGCTCCACCCACTTTTCTGAACTCGCTAATCCAGTATCCAATTTGATCATTTAGAATGGCATATTCTACATTCAATTCTACTGTAACATTGCATCAGTGACTCATTCATTGTGGGAAAATCTGCAGATTCTCCAGAATATACATGTATATTTCCATTTAGTTTTGGAGCCATGAAATATCTGAAGATTTTAATTTATTTTTTATAATTTTCCCCCATTTTTCAGTTTTGCTTTTATTTGCAAAGATAGTTTAAAACTAAAAAACTTCACAGGCAGTCCACATGTGTTCAGTACATTAGGAAATGCATTGATTTGAAGGCGTCCCCTTCAGTGGCCTCCGCTCATTTCAGCTCTTTTGGAAGGTTTGGATCGTATCTTCAGAGAGAATGTGGCGGCTCTCACCACTGACTGGAGAAACATGACGTCTTTGTTTATCTGAGGAGAGTCCTAGTAGAGGAGCTGCCGTGGAGGGGAGAAGAATCACTGTCCAAATAGCCGCAGGACTTGGAGTGTTTACTCTGATATTGGACCCTCTCCTTCCCTGTTTATGTGCTACAGACAACAGTTGCCGCGAGTTTATTCAGGTGCTATTACAGATGAGACTCTTCTGCATGTGCTTGTCTTTCTTTGTGAACATTACAGACAATATTTAGCCAAAATTTACTTACAAGAAATCTTCATTAAGGAATGTATTCTTTCCAGCTAGGAATTCCTTGTACATTTAAATGAGAATTAGAGTTCTTGAGTATATCCAAGAACCTCAAAGAAAGACTTTAGGACAGTGTTTACTTATTAAAAGCAAAAAACTTATATGTATTTGCTAAAAACGAGTGAAAAGGCATTTCCCTTTGTGCACCCCTTTGTTAAAGAGTCAGCAAGTAGTTATGCTGTTCTTGTGCTGACAATGCAGTGAGGTCAGAGGAATGTTTAGTTTGCTATTACGGTAAGAGGCGCTACAGGGAACAAGCTGTACAAGTATCATTGAAAAGCACTCTTTCCCTGCCTGACTGAATGGAGGACTATTTTCTACCAATCAAAATGCTGTGTTCCATCAATGTCCTGCTGTTCCATGGTGCTTTTGAATTATAAACTGTTGATTTTGATGATTTTTAATGAATTGACTGTGAAAGCAATGGCCATTCAAGTGTGCATAGAGATTGTGTGTCTATCATTGCCTTCGGAACTGACCTTGCAGTATTTTATATAGTGGTCGACCAATATTGTTTTTTTGACAGCCGATGCCGATATCTTGGAAAGCAGGGTGGCCGATGGTCGATATAAAGCCGATATAATTTTATTTATTTTAATTAATATTTAAGAAATTTTAAATAATTTGAAAATGGATTAAAAAATAAATGTGTAAAATAAACATACTTATATTTTAGATGACAAAGTATTTTTCATAAACAAAATAAATATTTAATAAAAATATAATTAAAAAGGAAGTAAACACTGTAACCAACAGGGCACTCAGTAATCTGGTAAGTTTGTGTGCATTGGGATTTTTCAAATAAAGCCAAGGTAACACTTATTTTACATACAGCACACAGTGAAAATGACATGAATATGACAGTGGGCAAATGCATAAAGCGCAGCATAATTTGAAATCACGAGTTTAAAATTTGTCGACCGACCGTCACGCAGAGCACACGCGATCATGCAGGATACAAATGCACACTTCACAAGATCTCACAACTGATTTGACTAAGTTTGCAAGGTTTGTGAAATTAAATGTTCATTAGACATTCAAAGATTTGTTTAAATTATGTAAATGCATATTTGCTGAATGCTGATGGCAAACGAGAAACTATTGTTTGCCTTTCTATTACTAATAATATAAAAGCAATCGTTAAAATAGGCTACTTTTTTGTATACATTTTAATTCCTTTGTTTAACAGTTCTATCTGATTATTAGACAGACTTCTATCCATATTAGACAGAGCTGTTAATGACAAGAGCAAACAAGAGGGAGAATGTGAGCACTGTGTGCTCAGGCGCTGGCGTTCTCAGTTCCGTCAAAATAAAAGTCCTGCCTCAAACGCATCGGCCAAACAGGAAAAACTTATCGGACGATGCCGATATTTGAAAAATATCAAATATCGGCTGATATATCGGCTTTGGCGATATATCGGTTGACCACTAATTTTGTATTTGGGTGTGTCTTCAACTTTGAGCCACTTTCAGGGTTGATTTTTATTAATATGTAACAGATTTCAAGACAAGGAGTCAGACATTTTATTTAAAATGTTATTTCCACCACATAATGTGTTGGTAATGTTTGACTTTCAGAATAAAATGTTTGTGTGATGTTTTTAATGGACAAAATAAATAAACTAGCGCAAATTAAATAAATAGTGTGTTTTAAGACATTTGAAGTCAGCTGAGCCAAGAATTGCCCATATGTGGTTGATGAAACTCCCATTTATGATTTTATTGTGAATCAGGAAATGAAATCAGGAAATGTAACTTTTTATGGTTTGTTGACTTGGTAGAGAATTCATACGATTTGATTTATACAAAAAAGTTTGATTTTTTTTTTTAGGAAAAAAGTAAACATGAAGGTCCACCCCTAAACCTAACCATCAGCAGATCCTACAAAACAGAAAAATTAGGTTGTATGATTTCATACATTTCGCCAAAACATAAAATGGTTCCGAATTGCCATGAGAGTGTGTTAGATGCATTGGCTGTACTCTTGCTTTTGTGTGTTGGCTAAGCTGCTCTCTATCTCTCTTGTCATGTGCATGTTGATGTATGACTATGCATACATTCCTATTTCTTTACGTGTGTGTCAGCATTAAAGGTGGACTGTATGTTTCGGCAGGGCGGACATTAAAGCCGGTCATGCACACACATGTGCAGGTCTGTATGGAGCAGCTGTCGACCTGTTTGTTGAGAGTCTTCCTCTCCACTCTTCTTTTCTTCTCCTTTCCTTTGGGAAATGGCCATGTCATCCTTTACTTCAAAGAACATTGATTTATACCTACCTTAATAGTACCGGTGAGAGAGAGAAACAAAATGAGGGAGGGACAGAGGGAAAGATATGAGTTCTTCCCAAATCTTTGTGAGCTCTACCGTCTCTCTAGACTAGTAACGACGGTCATGAATTGTGCCCTGACCCTGGAGTTGCCTCTTCCCCTTACTCTCCTCCTGCTTGAGAAATGAAAGATGTGTCCCCATCGATACGCACTTGAACATCTGAAACCCTGTTCAATGCCACAGTTGTCCCTGAACTTTTTTACAGTTTACCCACACATCGATTTACAGCCCTTTATCCACACACAAAAATACACCTGGAAACATATTTGGACATGGAACAAAGGGTTACTTAGTCTGAAGTATTTAGTTTAGTCTGTTGTCTCCATCATGAGCCCAATATCTTGCTTTTTTCAAAGCCTAGAGAGCTATGGAAGCAGAATAATGACAATAGTTTTTGAAACATAAAGCATGCTGAATTCCACAAATCGAAAAAAAGATGCATTGCAATTAACAGTGCTTGCATTTTAATGCCTTGTATTTCCAGGGCTTGCATTTTTAGGTCCTGAAATTTAACATAGTTGTTTATTTAAGCTGTGAATATTTCAATTCAAAATATTTCACACACATTTTCATAATTAAAAATTCAATAATTCATGTTCACCTTCCAGAATTCACTTCCAAAATATTCAACCTGTTTCAAAATACGATGTATAATATTCGACAGGCAGATTTCGGTCATTTTATTTCACTTTCCAAATTCGCTGCCAAAAATTAAGTGGTTAAAATTCGGCAGAAAATTCAGCGGCGCACATCCGGGAACCGCAGGAATAGCAGTAGAGCACCAATGCATGATCTCCAGCTGATGTCAGTCGCTCACCAGCAGGTGGCGCAAGCAGCTGTTGATGAAGGCCATATGTGGATCAAGTCATTCATTTACAAAAACTGATTTGCAGAAATGGAGCAAGCGCTAAGTAGAAGTTTTGATTATCGGGGCCAGTAAAAACATGTGGAAACTCTGATTGTGTGTATGTTTAATTCAACATCTTCGCTGTTTCCCGTAGCCTACATGTAAGCAGCTTTCTCTACCACAAAGGAGATCATAATGCTCTTTTACCCAACGCTGAAGTACAGAACTAACATTACATCTGAGGAAGACATATATTGCTTTCGGTTTCTTAGTTTCTGTAACTTTGTATCATGGCTTGTGTGACGCTGTGCTGTAATACTGGGGTTCCCCTCATACGTCACACTCCAGGATTCCCCAATGACGCGTGACGCGCCTCAGTGAACTAATACAGTGATATAAGACCTCAGATCTCACAATACACTTTACTGATGATTATGCAAACTATATCGACAGTTAAGCAGATGTAGAATATGAATGAACGTGCAACATTTCACGCTGTTTCCCTCAGAAATCGGTTAAAGAAAACGCATTATGCGGCTCAGTAGTGCACTAATGCAATGACAGCTATCAGGCTTGTTTGAGATTGCTATTTAATCCCATACAAAAGGTGTATTTATCATCCATTTCTACTTTAATACAAACATGTATTTTAGATTTTTATGGAAATATGACAACAATCACATATCTCACACAGAGATCGCACTATCATAGTGTTTGGGAACATTCAAGCATAATTTAAATACACAATCACACAATCACAAAAACATTTTAGCAGAGAACGCAGCATCACAGTTGTCTGAACCAATGAGCATGAAGCTGTGTCATCAGCAAGTCATTTCCCATCATGCTTTTGGTCAGCGCAGTTGGTGGAGAGCAACTGTGCTCGACTGCTCAATCCGACACTGCCGCCTCGCTGTCGCGAGAGTTTTTTGGCACACGTCGGCATGACATCAGAGCAAGGCGGACGTAACTCTGACACTTTTTTGATTTATTTATTTTAAAAGATGTTTATGGTAACTATTATTTATTTGTTTTTCTCTTTATATTTCTTTTTTGTTATTACTATTATTGAGGTATTTACTGTTTTGTATTCTGGTTGTGTATGTATATTATTGCTTTGACTGTATCCCCTGTGAATGTTATATGTTTAATAAAAAAAACCAAAAAAAAAAACCAAAAAACTTTTCTAACCGGCATGCATCTCGCGGTGATCACCGGTGATCAGTTCTGCGCAGATTTTGCTCATCTCAAACAAGCCTATTAAAAGACCAAACTCAGATCTTACTGATGATGCAAACAGATGAGGATATGAACGCAAGTTACGGAACGCGCAAAACTGCACGTTAAACATTTCCCATAAAGAAAATTTGTTGCCTCAGTAATAATAAATGATTAAATTCAGCATCTAATTAATAAAATATATTTCTGTATATTATGTACATTTAAGCAGATGAGCCCAGAATATGAGCCCACGACCAACAAGTTTCACCAAACCATTTTTTTCTCCCATAGAAAATAGGGCTGAACGATTTTGGAAAATAATGTAATTGCGATTTATTTAGTTATTTATTTATTTTTTTTTACCAATATTGCGATTGCGATTTTAATATGCGATTATTTTTTAAAGCTCTTTATGTTCTGTATTATTCAACAAAGACAAGCAATAAATCATCAACACAATATTAGATTAAATATAAATGTTCTTTTCTGTAGGCCAGGCCTATATGTTACAGTGAAATTAGGTGATGCATGAATTGATATGAATGACATTTTTAACAACTACAATCACAGTAGTATATTGACTGATTTGTTGAACTTCCAGCCTTGTAAGCATGTAATAATTATGGCAACATAAAGCACTGACAAATAAGCCTGGTGTAAACATTAATATGAAAGTCAGTAACAAATCACACAAACTAAAGTAGATTGCAGAAATATAAAAACAAATCTGTTGTTTTCCCACACTCAGTATTTAGGTAATTCAAAGTCACTGTAATAAACATATAGGCCTATGTAAACGTGGATTTCTATTTTTAAACACTGTCTATAAACTTTAGACAGACTTTAAATAAATAAGAAAACATTTCAAACATTTCCGCGTGCCAGGGTTGCCAGGTTCTCACAACATAACCCGCCCAATTGCTACTTAAAACTAGCCCAAAACGAGTCCAGTTGCATTTCGAGGGGGGTCCACCGGTACAACTCGCATTCCGGGGGGTAAAATAAACGTTTTTTTGGAGGGGTTCCCCTGATAAGATTCGCATTTCAGGGGCTAAATATCACGTTTTTGGAGGCAAACTACGGACTTGGCAACATTGTAGCGTGCCAACTTGATGCTTCCTCTGATCTGTGTGTGTCATCAAAGGACCGCGAGAGCTACAAGAGAGCAGACGTCTCCTTAAGGCTAAAGTATACTTCGGCCGTCCGCGTCCGCGCACCGTCCGCATTACGTCATTTTCATCATCAGGAGGGCTCGCGGACAGCCGTGCACCCCGTCCGCATGCAGGCAATTTTTTGAGACCGCGCGGACGGTGCGCGTACAACAGCGCATGCGCGAGGTGAATGTTGAGCGAGCGCAAGTCAAGTAGGTGGTACTGCGCATGTGTCGAGCTCGTCCGTCCGCACTCATCCACGGTTGAGTATACTTTGAAAGCTGCGCGGACGCGGCTGTGCGCGAGACGGAACGCGGAAAGTGAAGTATACCCGGGACTTTATGCTTTCTCTCGCTGTGCATTGATGTCATACACCGATCGATCTTCAAGTCAAACACACCTCTTTACTCTCGCGTGTCATGTGACAGTTTAATCGCAGCCTCTGCGGTTGAAAAATCGCATTTTTTGACATCGCGATATTATTGCAAATGCAATTAATCGTTCAGCCCTAATAGAAAACCAAGCGCGGTAGTTTTAGGTTTGATATTCGCTGCATATTCGCCTAGGCTGCTTTAGGGATCGTCTGCAAATTTACCTCACAGTCCAAAACGAAGTAATAATTCATTAAATTCTTTAAATTTAATTGTTAAATTCCAATAATTTATTCAAATTAATGTTTACAGTCAATTAATAATTTACTCAAACTGACTATAATATTGCCAATAACTCGCCTTAGACAATAATTTCCCAAAGTATGTACACTACACAAATATTTAAAAAAAAAAAAAAATTACAGTAATTCATCAAAATGGGATTTTTCGTGTTCCAGATGTTGTATGTTACTAATGACCAGACTTACTACAGTTGAATTTTTGCCAACATCTTCCTCACTGTACATACAGTATATAATTATTCTTAAGAAATTACTGTAATTCACAGTGACTAGACTGACTTACTATAGCTGAAATTTTGCTAATACCTCTCTTAGTACATCAATATTTTATACTACAACCTTTGGAACATGAACAATTCTTTTTGGGGTCTTACTGATTATTTTTTTTGTTTGTTTGTTTGTTTTAAATAATTGTGAATTATGTACATACAGTAAGGGAGATATTGGCAAAATTTCACAACATACTACAACCTGTGGACATGAAAAACCCTTTTGGTGAATTACTGTAGTTTTTTAAAAAGATATTAAAAGATATTAAAAAGATACCGTAAGGGAGATATTGGCAAAATCTAACCTGTAGTAAGTCAGTTTTGTATCTAGCAATGTACTACAACTGTTGAAACATGAAAAAAAAAAAACCTTTCCAGGGATCTTTTATATGTAAATAATTGTGTACTGTACATATATATATATATATATATATATATATATATATATATATATAAAGGGAGGTATTGGCAAAATCTCATCTGTAGTAAATCACTATGAGCTATACAAGCTTTACAATTTGACAGTGTGTTATTTTAAATGTTAAAAGTCATTTTAATTTAAATACTCTGGACGTTTTAACCCAGTCAGTGGAATTGTCAGATGGCCCCTTGGGTGCGATAGCACGTCAATGCTTTCTCCGGTTTACATTTGCAGCAACAATACACTTAGGCGGTTTTGAAGTTTTTGTTGATATAAAGTGGTTGCTTACTGTTAAAACTAATCGTGGAATTGATATCTTTGTAGGACTCTATAGATCAGTGGTAAGGGAAAGCAACGAAAATGCAGCGCGTTGCGTTCTTCTGACCTCATTTGCTTGCCTGTATATAGTTCGCATAATCATCAGTAAAGTGTATTGTGAGATCTGAGGTCTTATATCACTGTATTAGTTCACTGAGGCGCATCATGCGTCATTGGGGAATCCTGGAGTGTGACGTATGAGGGGAACCCCAGTATTACAGCACAGCGTCACACAAGCCATGATACAAAGTTACAGAAACTAAGACACTGAAAGCAATATATGTCTCCCTCAGATGTAATGTTAGTTCTGTACTTCAGCACTGGGTAAAAGAGCGTTATAATCTCCTTTGTGGTAGAGAAAGCTGCTTACATGTAGGCTACGGGAAACAGCGAAGATGTTGAATTAAACATACACACAATCAGCGTTTCCACGTTTATACTGGCCCCGATAATCAAAACTTCTACTTAGCGCTTGCTCCGTTTTTGTAAATGAATGACTTGATCTACATATGGCCTTCATCAACAGCTGCTTGCGCCACCTGCTGGTGAGCGACTGACATCAGCTGGAGATCATGCATCGGTGCTCTACTGCTATTCCTGCAGTTCCCGGATGTGCACCGCTGAATTTTCTGCCGAATTTTAACCACTGAATTTGTGGCAGCGAATTTGGAAGGTGCAATAAAATGACCGAAATCTGCCTGTCGAATATTATACATCGTATTTTGAAACAGATTGAATATTTTGGAAGTGAATTCTGGAAGGTGAACATGAATTATTGAATTTTTAATTATGAAAATGTGTGTGAAATATTTTGAATTGAAATATTCACAGCTTAAATAAACAACTATGTTAAATTTCAGGACCTAAAAATGCAAGCACTGTTAATTGCAATGCATCTTTTTTTTTTTCGATTTGTGGAATTCAGCATGCTTTGTTTCAAAAACTATTGTCATTATTCTGCTTCCATAGAGAGCTGGATAGTTTTTTTGATGTGATTGTATGTAGTGGCATTATACTAACTCTGAGATTCTTAATTTGATCTAAATGCGAAGCAGTACAGTTTGTATGATGGATAAGGCAATTCCATAATACTTTGCATCATGCTCTAGAAAAAAAAAAAAATTGCATCTGAGATGTTGGAAGGAGTCTAGTAAAATATTTATCTCACAGTTCGGGCACAACTCACAATTTTGATCTATAAAGGCAGAATTACGATATATCCATAGGTTTCATGTGACGTCACAGTGTTTTATCGCCGCCATTTTTGTGTCCGAGTCACAGCTGCGAGACCTGTCAGTCTACGGTCACAGCAGCCACAACTACCAGAGGAAGATCAACAAAGCACTCACAGAAGGTTCACAAGGTTACAATATGCCCGGGATATGTTGTGCTGTAGCAACAGTCGTCAGAAAAACCCCGAACTACAGTTTTCTTTGATCCCAAAGAGGTTAGATCGGCGGAATAAATTGTTGGCTTCAATCAGAAGGCACCACTGGCTGCTAACGTACGGTCAGAAAAGGATAAAAAGGGACAGTTGTGATTCTTCATAGGAGAATAAAGGACGCTAAAATATTTGTATTGTACCACGTCATTTGTGTCTGCAGTTAAGTGTATATATCACAAGGTCCTCAAAAATAATCACATTTGTTTTGCTAAACCTATTTATTTATCATTATATTGAATTTGTCATACAAAAAACAAAAAAAAAAAACATCGTCCTCAGTAAATTACCTCTGTGAATTGTGACTGGCTGCACAAGTAGTGTAATAATTTAGGACATAGCCTACGTACATGTATATGGCTTGTAACCTGAAGGTTGTCGGTTCGATTCTCGCACCGGCAGGAATTGAAGGTGGGGATTGTGAATGAACAGCACCCTCTCTGCCTTCGATACCATGACTGAGGTGTGTGTGTGTGCGTTTGTTCACTATTCACTGCTGTGTGTGTGCACTTGGATGGGTTAAATGCAGAGCACCAATTTCGAGTATGGGTCACCATACTTGACAATACGTCACGACTTTCATAGTCTGAAACGTCAGTCAGTAAAGTATTTTTTTAACAATGGCAAAATTTTGAACTGAAATGATATTGCAGCCATGTAGCCTATGAATAAATGAAAATGCATATTTTTAATAAAAGAGAACTTAGTGTGGGCTGCTTTTGGTGCCTGGATTTGTGCTTCAATAATGAAATCCAGGTTTAAGAATACACTAGAAGTGAAAGACGTCTTCCCTCAGGTAGATTGCATGTTTTCTTGGCTTGCTGGATGTTGGGCTCATGATCAGTGTTCACGTTGTTTGCATTCACCAAAACTGACTTGCTGAAATCAGAATGCAGACGGAGAAGGGAATCGCCGTGAAGCAGGAGCGACCAGCCGCAGTGGATTCTTCAAGCTCTTAAAGCCTTCATCGAGTGGCTACGTTAGCAATTCAAACAGTAATTTGTCCAGAAAGAATTATTAATTATAAATTGTGCTAATATTAGCTAAATTGCCATTAAATTCAGATTGTGTAATAAGCTAATAATGTTATCTTGTTACACTATCATTGACTCAAAAGTGCTTTGAGCTGATGTCAGTTTTAAATTGACAAGTAATCAGGACATTACATGGCCTAACTGTTACACTTGCTATCCTAAAACTACAATCAAGTCCAGGGATCAGTGTGGGAAATGGTAGTAAAAGGTAATTTATTATTTCAATATATTAATATTATCTATTAAATCTCATAGAGATGTGCTGTGGTCGTTGTCGCACCGGACACAAATATGGTGGCGAGCATAGCGGAAATGACGTCTTTGGAACCCATGAATACAATAGCAATTCTGACTATTTTTCTCAGAATTGTGAGTTCTTGCAATCATTGCTTTATAACAAGCAATTGTGAGTTAAGTCAAAATTATGAAATATTAACTCATAAAGTCTTTTTTTCCTCAGAATTGGATTTGATAATTCACAATTCTGAGAAAAGTCAAAATTGTGAGATTTAAACTCGCAATTCTGACTTTATTTCTCACATTTCATATTCCGCAATTCTGGACTTTATAACTCGCAACTGGGTATTTATATCTCACAAATCTGAGAAAGGAAGTCAGAATGGCGAGATATAAACTCGCAATTTGCGAAAAAAAAGTCAGAATTGCTAGTTTATATCTCGCAATTTTGACTTTATAACTCACAATTATGAGTTTATATCTCCCAATTCTGAAATAAAAAGTCGGAATGTAAACTAAAACTTCACAATTACCTTTTCTTTTTTTTTATTCAGTGGCAGAAACGGGCTTCCATAGGAAACAGTTCCTTCTGATTAAAGTGTATTATTTAATATATTATTTGTGTTAACTATGTGTTTTTATAAAATTTATGAATTACCTACACACCTCATTCAACCTATTAGCAGAATGGATATGTTAAGACATCCAAAAAATATTTCACGGCCTCACAGTACAGGGTTTGGACGCACTGCATCGAAAGTGTTTGCTTATTAGCTTAGTCACATGCTAATATTAGAATCAAATCTAAACATTAGTCTTTTTGAGCCAATTCATTGGTGGCCATTTTGGAAACAGGCAGCTAATTTCTAGACAAGGACAAAATTATCAAAACTATTTACTAAATTCAAAGCAACACAAAAACAAACAGACACACACAAATAGTTTTATAAAAGTTCTTGTTTATTAACTCTTTCTCCGCCATTGACGAGATATCTTGTCAATTAAGAGCCAACGCTTCCCCGCCATTGACGAGTTTTTACGGCAATCCATGTTCTAGGTGTATTACGGTAAGGAAAGCCCTAGCGCATGTCCTGAATGACTTATGGGACTTCCGGGTCTTTAGGGTGCGAATAGAAGATGATCGGCATAAACGGAAGGATCATAGATAATGTAGATCATATATAGATCATATATGTAGATCATGTTTTGACCATTTTGAATCTGATCGGGATGAAGTAGTCAGTGAGAGAGATGCCTTTACAGACACAGAAACATCTCTAGTTGTAACCGATAACCTGTCGATCTGAATAAGTGTGTGTGTGCGCGCGCGATCTATATATAGATCTATATCTATCTATCTATCTATCTATCTATCTATCTATCTATCTATCTAATTATCTCTCTCTCTCTCTCTGTGTGTGTGTGTGTGTGTGTGTATGCGTGTACAGTATATGTATGCATATGTATGTATGTAGTCTGTGTGTGTGTGTGTGTATAATCATATGTATGTATATGTTTGTGTGTGTGTATGTGTGTCTGTTTGTTCTGTTTATTGAATGCAATTTCAATTATTCATATAATTATTTACAGGTGAAAGAATGACATCGAATGTATTTTGCTTGAAAATGCATTACTTTGATAAAAATGCATTTTTCTCAGTTTTTTGTCCAAAATGTTGTATTTCTGATGAAACCTATCTGCATTCAAATGATGATAAAACATGAACACATGAAGATAGAATAAAACAGTTTTCTTTTTTTTTTTTTTTTTAAAAGCAGAGGCTTGGTTCTTTATTTTGATATATAATATGTTCTTATATTCATAGCAAAAAATATTCTGAGGGGCATCAAATTTAGGTGAAAATCATCAAAAATGCTGGCGGTGGCTGGCAACTTTTAAAAAAAAAAGGCTGGCGGGGAAAGAGTTAAAATCAGTAAAAAT
Organism: Spinibarbus caldwelli; assembly: GCA_039654775.1. Taxonomy (NCBI): domain Eukaryota; kingdom Metazoa; phylum Chordata; class Actinopteri; order Cypriniformes; family Cyprinidae; genus Spinibarbus; species Spinibarbus caldwelli. Next base: position 15,121,279 of record CM077237.1, read on the forward strand.
GTATTTTTCAGCAATGCCCATGTTCACAAGGATTCTGGAAGAAAACAGCTAACTACCCGTGATGCTTTTACCAACAAGCTAATTGGGTCTTTTAACTGAAAGGCGGGACTTCCTGTGACCATTATATTTAGGATTGTGACTTCTCTTGTTCATTGTTTTATAGGTCTCTAGTATTTGTGAAGTCTCTTGTGTGGTTCAAAAGATGTTTGCTATTTATGTGCCACATAAGTGACTATTAACAAAGTCGGCCGTGAAGTACGTCTTAAATCTGTCACTTGCAGTTCTTTTACAGTTGCTAGAAGGCTGCCAAAGGGATCCAAATTTAACACTTAACAAGTGCCAAACATGAGCAAAAAGTAGCTTTGCAGAGTAAAATTGAGTTATTTGCCAGTTGGCTGGTAACTTTATTTTGGCAAAATACAAAACTGTTGTCATACCTTGATCAGTCCTTAATAGAACAAGCAAGGCAAAGCAAACGCACACCTTATGAGGTGCAAGTTGAAGGAAAAATTATATGAATCAATTAGAGAACAACTGCACACTCAATTAAGCATATTTATTAACCAACGTTTCGGCTAGTAGATACTTAACACTAGAGATTGACCGATATATTGATTTACCGATATTTTTCCTGATATTTAAGCATTTTACCATAATCGGATATCGGTTTTGTAATATCGGATTCACCGATAAACGGTGCCATCTTGTGGGTGTTTTGAGAATTGCGCACAGGATCGCCATTGCAGCGCGTCTGAGGGGAGACGAGACAACAGCAAGGGTGTGCACAGGTACTTGATTTGCTGTAGTTAGTAAACTTTATTTAACATAACAGCCATTAATGCACAAATTAGATGTATTACATAAATGCCTGATATGCAGTTTATATAGCTTGGCTCTAAGAAATAGAGACGAACTCACAGAGTCACATAAAATAATCTGTCAGTCTGTCCCAATAAAGACATAACTTCGCATGATTTAAATAATACGCAGCCATGAATGATCGCATGTTGTGCTGAATTTAATTTTCTCTCTCTGCTGTCTATGCTCATCATTAGACTCGAGAAGTCGGAGTTGCGTAGGCTAATTCGTCAGGTCCTCTCCAAATAAAGATGTATCTTTGCATGAATTAAATAATACAGCCATGAATGAGCGCATGTTGTAAATAAAAGCGCTGAATTTAATTCTCTCTCTGTTGTATATGCTCATCATTAGTCTCGTGAAGCCACTTTCATATTGGTGTTCACTCAGCGGTTGATGCTCAGGAAATGCTTCAGCACGGCCACCGCATGTAACTTTTAACAATATTCACTTGTTTAAAACACGCTAAATTATATTAACATTTACCATATAACCATTATTTCATTAATAAACATGTAAATAAATACATCGCTATTGGAAATTAATTATTTATTATCTCCGCGAGCGATCACAATTTGAGTAGGCTATAGTTCTGTGTAAATGCATAGATAAACCACACTGTTAGCAGGCATTTCATAATCTAGAATGACAAAAACATATTAATAATTCTGATATAACATACCAGTTGAGAAATGCAATAAAACACAATGTTTTGTTTGTTATATTTCAATATTCCAGAGAATATTATTCAGTGAATTAACATTATCCAATGAATTATTGTTCACTCTTTAGCCTATTAAACAGCTTACAAACCTAAAACTGTAGTTTAAAATTAAAAAATTAAAAAGTTATGACTCCTGTCCTTTATTTATTTTCTCCATTTGAAAATGAGACATTCTACATTTATTTTGCTTATTGTTAAAATCAGTGTTGCCGCTGATGCTTGTTATAAATAAAATGTTTTTATTGTTGTAATATGATTAAATTTACAACAAATATTAAGATTAAATTTAATATGAAAGTCTGTTAAATTTCAACCTTTTTTTTTTTTTTTTTTAAGATGACTGAAAGGAGGAAAAACCAAGTGAAGTATGGACTTACTTCACTTAGTTATTTATTTACTTTATAACAGTAAATAAATATCGGTTCAGCGTATCGGTTATCGGACACATAAACATTCAAATGATTGGTATCGGTATCGGTTATAAAAAAAAAAATCAATATCGGTAGATCACTACTTAACACCTCTCACATTACGGTTCTTAATAAGGGACTTTCATTTGTTCCTATTTTTGAGGAAAATGTCTTTGATATTAAGGTGGACCTGTTTAAATTCTTTAGAAACATCAGACTCAAGGAGTTTTTTGGTTCGCAATTATATCAGCAAGAATATCCATCCTCTACTCAGGTTGATAATAGGGTAACTCCTTTTAAAACAAAAAGTACTTTTAACCCGCCCTTGAATCGAAATGCATCTATTGAAACTTATTGTAGACTCGTTGAACATGATGTTGAATCTTTATTGAATGACAAAAAAACAGATAAGATTTGATAATCTATCCAGAGAGGAAAGAGACGCATTGTATGATTTACAGATTGATACATCAATTGTGATTAAACCAGCAGATAAAGGGGGAGCAATTGTCATTCAGAATAATGTTGATTATGTGCGGGAATGTGAAAGACAACTTTCAGATTTAGATTTTTATGAAAAACTCTCAGGGGATCCTACTCAGATGTTCAAACATAAAATTCATTCTGTTCTTGATTCTATGTTTCAAACTGGTGAAATTACTTAAAGAGAACTTGATTTCCTAAAAATTAAGAATCCTGTTATATCTACTTTCTATACCTTACCAAAAATTCACAAATGTCTTGAATTACCTCCTGGCCGTCCAGTAGTGGCTGGTATTGGCTCTTAAACATCTTCAATATCCACTTTTGTGGATTTTTTTTTATAAGACCCTATTGTGAAAAATTGCTCTCCTTTTTAAAGGATACCACTCATATGTTGTCTTTCATTGACTCAATTAATCCAATACCCGAAGATATATTATTGGTTTCTTTTAATGTCCAGTCGTTGTATACATGCGTACCTCATAAAGAAGGCACTGAATCTATGATTCATTTTTTATCAGACGTGTTGATTCGGTCCCCTCTAATGAATGTATTGAAACATTATCTGAGATTGTTCTTTCTCATAATTACTTTATTTTTCAGAATTACTTCTTTATTCAGAGACGTGGTGTGGCTAAGGGTAGTGCATTTGCACCTTCCTCTGCAAATCTATATATGGCCTCCTTTGAAGAAAAATAAGTTTATTCAGACCATTCTTTTTCCTCGAACATATTAATTTGGAAGCGATATTTGGATGATTGTTTTTGCCTTTTTAAGGGTGATGCTGTACAGTTGAATTCTTTTTATCAATATTTAAATGACTGTTCTGATTTTCTAACATTTACTATGGACTACGATCCTAATAAAATTATTTTTTTTGGACTTATGGATAATTCGGGATGATAACTGTTTATATACGGATATTTATAAGAAACCTACAGCTCGTAATACGCTTTTGAGTGTGGACTCTTATCATCCATTACCTTTAAAGAATAGTCTTCCCTACAGTCAAATGGTTCAACTAAAAAGAATTTGTAGTAAACAGGATGATTTTAACAAGAATCTCACTGATATAAAAAATCTTTTTATTTTAGAGGCTATAAGGCTAATCAAATTCAAGTAGCGGAACAAAAAATTGAAAACAAGTCTCGTTCAGATTTATTAATGAAAAAAGAAAAAAAGAAGGCAAGTTTCTCTGTTATGTTTACTACCAAGTACGCTAAGCGTTCAGAGCAAATAAAAAAGATAATTCACCAACATTGGCACATTTTGCGATCGGATGCGAGACTTGAATCTCTTCATAATCCCCCTCTTACGGTGTTTAAAAGTGGACGAAATTTAAGAGATTATTTAGTGAGATCAGATCTGTCTCCTCCATCTAAAACAATTCAAAGGACATTAACACCTATTCCAGAAGGTAATTATCATTGTGGTTTGTGTAATCAATGTAATTATACGTATCGTTGTACATCGTTCAAACACCCAAATACCGGTAAATCGATTCCTATTAAAGGAGTTATAAGTTGTAAAACCAAAGTGGTTATTTATCTTATAACCTGCCCCTGTGGTAAATCATATGTAGGAAAAACAAGTAGAGAACTTAAAACTCACATTGCCGAACATCGGAGTACTATAAGATGTAAAAATATGAACTACCCATTGGCAGTACATTTTACTGATTTTAATCATCCTATTACGTCATTAAAGTTATATAGGAATCGAGAAAATATCTTCACCGAGGAGAGGTGGTGATTTGGACCAAATACTACTTAAACGGGAGGCTTTCTGGATTCATAATTTGAAAACGTTGGCTCCACGTGGTTTAAATGTTAATTTTGATTTGAGTTGTTTTTTGTAATTTTTGCTTTTTTTTTTTTTTTGGATAGTAATTTTTATTTACATTCTGTCTGTACAGATTAATTAGTTTATTATTTTTCATGTTGGAGTCTAATTGTTAATAAGTTAATTATTGAATGATTTGGATCTTATCATTTTCAGCTGTGTACAATTGTCTTCGTTATTTATACTGGTCTCCATGTTTATGAAATTATACCTTGAAAAAGGCTACTAGCCGAAACGTTGGTTAATAAATATGCTTAAGTGAGTGTGCAGTTGTTCTCTAATTGATTCATACCTTGATCAGCCCACTATACTCTCCTAGTCATGAATGTTTTCCTTGCCCTTATGTTTTTAAAAAAGTACAATAGCCAAGAATTTAGTAGTTGCTTAAAACCAACCGCTCAATGTTAAAAGAGCTTCTTTTGCCATTTGATACATGCAGGTTTAACATCACACTGATGTTAAGGTTTATTACTTCTACTAACAGCATGCAGAATTACCTCCCATTACCTTTCTCGTCTTTCATCCATCCATCTCTCCCCCTCTCTTCACCTACATGCTGCTCCTCTGTGCCATTCTGCGAAACCATATTTCATCCACACACAGATGAACTGAACTCCCTCTATTCCCTGAGAAAGAGTGCATTGGCTTCCTGTATTTGTGGCTTCTGACTGGATTGGGAGTGAGTTACAGTAGGATAAGCAGCGCAGGTCTAGAGATTACAGATAAAAACACAAGTAGGGAGAATATTGTGTTCATTAAAAGTGCTTGATGTAGCTTCACAGAGCCTGGGAATTTCATAGAGCAGGAAAGAGGCAGAAGGTTTGGAGGATTGGATTTAATAATCCCTTATTCAATATGGGAACAAAGATTTGTTTCCTTATGGTTTATGTAGATTGAGTCCACCAGTCTCAATCTGTAACCCCTTGGAGCCTACATCTGCTCTGTTCCCATTTACTGTCATGAGACCTGACTTACTGTGGTTTAGTTTAATTAAAAATATATATTTTTTTAATTTGTCCTGCACATGATCAGGTTTCAGGTTGTACGATAACTCAGCATGAACATTGTTTTTGTTCAAGGTGTGTCTGAAAATACAGATGATGTATTTAATGTCAACATGAATTGGTGCTCACGAGCCGTTTTGCCATAATTTGATGCATTTGAAGAGAAACACAATATTCAATGAGAAAAAATGTAGGGTGGGACTCGAGTTTATCTTTTGTGAATTGATTAATCAGAAAAATGACAGGGATTGGAAAAATAACTATGTAGGTTATTACATAGTTGTTACATAGTAATAACATGATTATTAATACAAGATAACGTGCAAGATAAACATTGTTTTAAATAATGTGCGTGTAATGATTGATAATGAGTACAAGAACATGTATTAAGAATATATAGGGTCATTTTTTTGTCTTTTATATCAAGGAACAATGAGAATCAAAAACGTGGTTTTGTGTATGGTAAGTAAGAGGGTTTGTTTGCTTCTCTTTGGAAATGCTTTATCAGATTTAGTTTTGCTGGCAATGAGGGATTGACATCACTTCCTATGCCCTACTCCAAAAGTGTCTAGGAATCAAGTATTATTCTTGGATGTTTCTAGCTTCAGTTTAAGTGGGCACTTTAGAAGTAATTTGAGTACCCTCAGTGCCAGAAATGTTCTTGTTTTGAATTTCTACAAGAGCATTTCCTGCCTCTCCATGTGACCTTATAACTCTTCGCCATGTTTCACTCACTCTCTAAATTCAATAAAGTCTATGATAAACTACTTCTGCTGTTCTTTCTGAATCAATTACCATGCTCAAACGCTGCTTTGAGTATCTGCGGTTTGAGATAACCCTCTGTTATTTTACCCTGAAGATTTAATCTGCGTGAAAGCAGAAATAATTCTCAGAAGAGCTGTGGACATAAAAGCAAACTGTGGCGTATTAGAAGTGAAGTGAGAGGGAAGTGCCAGAATCCCTCTCCACTTTCTGCTGTCTGTTAAAGCAATACTTGAAAAATCCTCATTTACTCTCACTCACATCATTCCGAACCTGAGTTTCTTTATTCTGTATTTCAAATATTCTATTTCAAAAATGATACAAAAGGCCATAAATAGGTCCTGGGCTACTTTGTGCTATATTATCAGTAATACAACAACTTTGTGTGTGGAACAGTTTGAAAATAATGTTATTTACTGAAAATCGCTATCTGGTCTTATAAGGAAAAAGTACCTCGGAGAACTTTTTCGCGAGATGCAAAATACATACCAATAAGTACATATCACTGCAGTTTCCAACAGAAATGAACACTAGAGGTGGTAAAACAGTGAGCACTTGTAATAGTTTTCATACACAGTTATGATTACAGCTCCAAATAGTACCAATAAGTATATATCACTGCAGTTTCCAACCCGAAATGAACATAACAGGCGGTAAAACATCGAGCACTTGTAATTGTTTCGTACACAGTTATGATTACAGTTCCATATTTTTTCGCTTTCCAGACGCAACAAGCTTACTTGGTGGCTCACCCCGCACGTAAATGGACTTAGAATGCGGAATCCTAGGGTACGAATCCCGTCGAAAACATGTCTCATGATGAACGAGCTGAAAGATGAGAGATCAAAAAACAAGCTAAAATGGCATGCTTGCCATTGCGTTTTTACATCACACATTTGCTTTTGTTCATACTATCGGGTAGATTTAAGTGTAGTGCAGATGGTATGATTTTTTAAAACGTCACAGAGCATTAGACTTACAGCGCCACTCAATGAACATTTCAAATCAGAACTGCGGTGACGCCCACAAAACCAATGTCACATTAAACGTACTATAGGTACGTTCATCTTTTCCGGGGAAAAAAAAACGAACACCCTTTAAGCGCCACCCAGTGGACATTTCACTTCGAACATGTCACGAAACGAACACGGCGGTACGTATTTCGCGTCTCGTGAAAAAGTTCCCAGAGGTACATTTTCGTCATGAGACCAGGCTGGAAAATTTGCATATTCTCCCTTGCTTTCCTTGACATGTTCATTAGAGTAAAGTAACAATGTCTAATTTGTGTAGAAATCATTCTTTTGAATCAAATCTTTTAAAATAATCAATTGATCAAGTTCATGCAACCGATCTGAAATTGATTGATTAATTCATTATTCAGATTAATTTAAAGGGATAGTTCACCTCAAAATTCTGTACTCATTTACTCACCTTCATATTGTTTCAAACTTGTTTGACGGCCTTTTTTTGCCTGAAACACAAAGAATACATTTTGAAAAATGTCTCTTCAATGGGTCCAGTGTTGTTTAGATCCTAACATTCTTCAATATATCATTCTTCAAATTTTTTTGGTAAACTGTCCCTTTAAAAGGTGGTTTAATCCTCACACAAAGCTATCATGTGACTTCAGAAGACTTCTACAAGTCTACTTTCATGAGACTTTAAGGGTGCTTTTACTACTTTGAACATCCTGAAATCTTCAGTTCCCATTTATTGTAATTGTATGGAAAAGAGCTACCAGCGCAATCTTCAAAATTTTGTATTGCACAGAAGAAGTAAGTTTGAAACATCCATTATGGAGCTTTCATTTTGTTGTGAACTGTCCCTTTAAAACTCTCCTGACTGAAATGTTTTTAAGCCACATCAGGTGCAGGGGTTCTTCCTTTCACTTCTCTCACTTTCTCCCGCTCAGTGAACGCTCTGAATAGTTTCTGTGTTGTACAGTATGGAAGCTCACACACGTGGTCCCACGTAAAGCATTGGAAAGTCATGCGTCGATGCTTCTAACTGCATGAGCTTAACGGGGCGGCACACATGTGCATTTGCTCTCACACTCTTACTTTTGTACGCATACACTACTGTGCTACCGTCTCTATTTTCTGCTGTATCGTCTCATTTGGTCAAAACAGTGTGGGAGGTCGGTTTTGCCCACAGCCTGCCATTCAGGTCATTAAATTGGCAACTCTGACTTCGGACACTGTTTGTGTTTCCCCACCTGAGAATTTGTGACAGGATGTGTTTGTGTGGTTTCTCAGTACGGAGGTGCAAATGCAGTATTTTTGCAAGTAAGCAAGATAATGATGATGGTGGAGATAGAAGTGAATTTACTGTAAATGGCTGGGAGCTGTGTGTGTGTTGTCAGAAATGTGTGGTGTAGACCCAGTTACAGATGTGGTGTGGGTTTGTCACTCAGCATCAATGAAACAGGTGCATGTAGGCGTCAGTAACACATTTGCACTGCAAGGCAACACAGGCTTTGGCAGATTGTCACAATTGTTTTTTTCCGACACAGTATGTGTTTACATTACACAGTTGCTCTGGAGCTATAAAAGGTATTTGTGAGAAATACATAATGTTTATGTGTTAACGTTTGGGTCATTGACAAATAAGTGTGTATTATAAAGAAAACTTTAATTACTAAAAAGGTAATATTGTATAATTATCAAGTAAAACATAAGAACATATTTACTAGTGATGCACTAAAATGATTTTTTCCCCCCAAAACTGAAGTAAAAAGTTTAATTTAGCCAAAAACTGAAACCAAAAATAAGGTTTACTTAATATTCAAGTAATTAATCAGATATATTTAATAAACAATACTATGTTATTAGTATATAAAATTTACATTTCTCGTAATGTAGTTTATTTATATTAGGGCCGAAACGATTAGTTGACATTAGTGACAACGTCGACAATAAAAAATTGACGACAAATATTTTTGTTCTCGAGTAGTCGTTTGATGTCATATAACCTAATGTAAGAGCCTGCAGTAATGTGGTTTGACCAGTGTGATGCTGTAGCTCAAGACTGTAATTATTTGTTAGAATATGTAAAGCTCAATATTTTAACTATTTGCAACAGCTGAATAATCAAAGTCTACTGATTAAAAAGTGAAATAATCGATGATTAGTCGATTAATCGTTCAAATAATAGCTAGATTAATCGATTATCAAAATAATCATTTGTTGCAGCCCTAATTTATATTATATCTTTATAAACTATTTTTAATTTGTTGTTGAAATATAAACATTTAAATGGTGACTGTAATAAAAACATATTTTCATGACAGATTTATGCAAACATACATTAAATAATGAAGACAACAGGTTAAGTAAAAATACAATGAATATGCAATATATACATATTTTTTTCCCTAGCTGACTAAAGAGTTTATCGAATGGCTGAGGAGAATGTAACATCATGTGAGATATTGTGAAAAAGCTATTATATTAACATCTCTCCATGGTTGAAACACTAATTAAGTGATTACATGACACGGTACATTGGTACTGTTGGTACTGTTTCTTTCAAAGTGAATATACATTTGATAGTTCTTGTTCCAACTTTAAAGTATTTTATCAGTTAGAAATTGGCTTTTTTTAAATCTCTATCTAGTAATTATGAACAACCATAGACTGTAAAAAAAGGATGGACGACGCAACTCCACTTCCTTCCACTATAGAAATTTTAAGCTAATTCATCTATTCATCTTGAGTAAATGACGTCATTTGGAGCCCGAGTCTGCGCAGTAGAGATTCGTTTGGAGCCAGAGTCTGCGCAGTAGTGTCGTGAGGTGGAGCCGCAGAATCAAACTCCCACCCAAACTCTGCAGACCCAATCAACCATAACAACATGCCCCATTTTTATAGCATCAAATTAATAGCTTAAATCAAACTTATCACAAAAACAATTGAACATATATCAGCGTGATAACAACTACCTTAAATGACCAAAACCATATTTCGAAAAATTGTGTTGGAAGTGTAATTTATTTTTTTATTTTGACGCATGTCCCATTTGTTTACATAGAGAGGGCAGGGTTTATGACCTGTACTGCAGCAAGCCAACAGGGGGCGATCAAAGAGCCCGCAGCTTCACTTTTTAGGACGTGTGAGACACACCCGTGAACAACAGGCAAATTCATGGACATTCATTGGTCAGATTAAATGGAAACCCTGATGTGAGAGGAACAGTCATGTAAGATTTAGATGGGATTAAAATCACACATCTTTTTTGCACAAATTTGTCAAACCTCCTCAGGGACAACTAGTCCAAATCGGCTGTAATTTGCTTTTACATTACCATTTTCACCCTCTCTTTATCCCAGGCCCGGATTGGCTAATCGGGAGCACCGGGAGGATTCGCGGTGGGTCGGTCTGTATTTTTGGCCGCGAAGGCTGGTGTCATGCCACTGGGTTGAACTGCTGTCCCTAGTCTGCCTGCACTCACAGCAGCCCCACTCTTTTTATTAATAATTTTCTCGAAGCGCGTATTATTTTCACCAGACCATATCAGTAACAAATTCTCAATTGATTACTAATCATTCTTTTTGCGCAAATCATTGTTTTATTTAAGCATTTAAGGGAAAGCTTTAGGACCAAGCGGAATCCTCTGCCGGCTGCTCCTGCTTCACAGCGAGCGGGACTCGTGCTAACAGCACCCTTCACCGTCTGCTTTTTGATTTTACAAAATTAGTTTGGGCAAACGCAAACAATTTATTGATCATGAGTCCAACATCCAGCAAGGGACGAAAACCTTCAATCTGATGGAAGACGTCTTTCATTGTAAGTTAATGCTGTTAAATAGAGAGGAAAAAAATGCATTACAAAAATAAATGAATAAATACTTCTAGCGTAGGATATTTTTAAACTTGGACCTCATTATTGAAGTAGCCTACAAATCCAAGCACCAGAAGCAGACCGCACTTTCTAAGTTATCTTTAATTGAAAAATATCCATTTTCATTCATTCAAAGGCTATAATTTGAAAAAATATTTTAGTTCAAAACTTTGTGCCATTGTTTAAAAAAAAAAAAAACTGCTTGATTGACTGACGTTTCGTAGACCTTCAGTTGTTACGCTTTCACATTTGGAATTTCACCATATTTTCACCTCCTAAATTACACGTGTGAAGTCACAATTCTATAATGGTACAATTTACTCAGGCCGATGACATTTTTTGTATGACATTAAAATTCTTTTTAGAATAATTGTACATAAATAGGTTAAGCAAAACAATTGTGATTTATTTCTGAGAACTTTTTAACTGCAGGCAGACGGCCCACATTATGCTACAGTACAAATATTTGGAACATCCCTTATTCTGTCCCTTATTTTCTTTCTTTCTTTCTTTTTTTCTTTTTTCTTTCTTTCTTATTTTATTTCTTCTAAACACTTATTTTCTACAAGAATACAAGAATAAACACTATTTTCTTAAAGAATAAGAAAAATAATCATAATTGTCCCTTATTTTCCAATTTTGAGGTTAATTGTAAATGATGACATAATTATCTTTTGGCTCCCCTGACAGCAGCACCTTGCTAAAAAGAAGAAGTTATTGTTGGAGATATGCTGGAGTAAAAAAATAATAGATAAAAAATGTAGCGTGTAATAGAATGTGCAAAGGCGGAACTGAAAAGGCCAGTACAAAAAAACAAAAACAAAAAAAACAAAACAAAACAAAAAAATTATGTGGGCCGGTCTAAGTCATGAAACTCCAGGGCTGAAAATGAGTCCCACTCCGGCCCTGCTTTATCCTACGTCTTAATTAGTTTGCACTGACTTGAACACAGAGTAGAGGTGAAACAGAGAGTGAGGTGAAACAGAGGTGAAACAGGGCAATGAAACCTCCATGAGGGTGAAGATGAAACCTTTTGAGGATCATAGTGTAGAGCTGGCAGAATACAACATCAGAAACCAGATCAGAGGTGTATCTGAAGTGTTGGGTTTTGAAGCTGAGCTCTTTAAGGTGTGAGAGAGCTATGCTGTTTTTCAAGCCTTCAGGTCTGCTGAGCTGAACAACGGTGTCTCTTATTCCTGTATTTCTGTGGGCGTCCAGCCTGCAGCTAGCAGACAGCCACAGACCCTAACAGCTGCTGGATAGGGCCAGTTTGTCCTCTGCTCACTGAAAGAGGGAGCACAGACACACAGACAAAGGAAAAAAAACGTGGATATATGTAGAACAGTGATTTGCAACAAGGGGAAAGTGGAAAGACATCAATTTGGCTTTCTCAAAGCAATAAAACAAAAATTATAATCAGAGTATAAGGGGGACGAGATGGAACACTCAATCAATAGGATGAATCGTAAAATCTTTAGCAATAGATGCCCTGCCTTTTAGTTAAGAAAAAAGAGGAAATCAATAACTTTTGTAGCTTTAAGGATTCATCTGTATTTAAATTTAGAATTTAGTGTTTGATAACTTTATTCAATTTCTGTGTATTTTCTACTTGCTAAAGGGCACAGGAAATATGACATTTAAGTTAATTTAGGTTAACTTAAATTAGTTGTTATTTTTTAAGTCTAATAAATGTTGAAATTGATAGCTCTCATTTATATTGTAATGCTGAATGGCTATTCAATGGTTAAGTATTTGGGGGAAAAAAATATTTTATAGAGACATCATTAGTATTGGTATCAGCGATACTTGCCTTCAGTCGTATAAAAGATGCCACTAAACAAATATAAAAAAAAATACTGTCTTAATGTTGTTTCTACATTAATTTGAAGATTGCATGTGAAATTATTGCAATATAAAAGTATATTTAAAAACTTTAATGTTAGGTGAGATTAATTGCGGTTAATCACGATTAATTTCAGAAAAAAATGTGTGATTAATTAGTTATTTTTTTTAATCGATTTACAGCACTATTACATTTTAAAATAACTATTTCTTATTATAATGAGTTTTAAAATATAATACTTGTGATAACAAACATCCATTGCTCCAGTCTTTAAAGTCACGCTGCAACGATTAGTCGACATTATCGACAACGTTGACAATAAAAAATTGTTGACAAATATTTTTGTTGTCGAGTGGTTGTTTGATCTCATTTGACCTAATGTAAGATCCTGCAATAATGCAGTTTGACCAGTGTGGCGCTGTAGCGCAAGACTGTAATTCAGCTCTCCTGGATGCAAAGAGAATTCAAGAGAAGACACGCACAGCGCTTCAGAGCAAAATGCAGCCGAACGAACCTGAAGCTGCTGAGTGGCATTTGGATGAATGTGTAAATATATGCTGCGTGCTTTCCTCTCAATAACGAAATAAACACAACAAAAACTGACAGCGGTGTGAAAGCAGCAGTTAAAAATGCATCTGATTACAGCGATGTGGATGTTTGCACGAGCTCTGCAGTAAAGTCCAGTCACGTTTATTTATATAGTACTTTATACAATAGATAGCCTTAAATCAAGCAGCTTTACAGTATTAAACATGAAGAACCAGAGTCAGTATCGATTTCAGTTAGAATTACAACTTGATTTTCTGTGATAAAGCAGCTCTCCAGTGTGGAGCTAGCTAGTGATAAAATATTTTATTAGTGGGAAAAAAAATATTATTTCATTAAAGTGATAGTTTGGTTTGCAAAGATCAAAGCTTGATCTAGCTCATGACTGTTTTGATTATCATAACCCTATAAGGTATTTTAAGAGAGATTATTTTGTGAATAAAATAGTTTATCCAAAAATAAAACGTCTTATCACCTTTATTTTGTTTCTTATCCATTTGACTTACAAAAGGAGATGTTAGGCAGAATGATGTGTCATTCAGTTACTTTTTCATATAGCTAATTACATGGTGAATGAGAGAGTTTCTTTGTCATCTATTTTGTGTGCCAAATATATCTATATATATATATATATATATATATATATATATATATATATATATGCATAAATTAATTGTATAATAATTGTAATTGCATAATATGACTTTCAAAAGCTGAAGTGATTACCGTTATATATTTGTTAGAATATGCATAACTCAACATTTTAACTAATTGCAAAAGCTGAATAATCAGTCAGTGTCTACTGATTAATCAGTGGATTAATCGACGATTAGTCGATTAATCGTTCTAATAATCGTTAGATTAACCGATTATCAAAATAATCGTTTGTTGCAGCCCTACTATTATTTGTCTTGCATTGGACTAAATGCTTCTTTTTGTCTCCCAAAGCTCAGCAGGAAACCATGGATGACACATATTTCACTCACCACTTTTTTTCTTTAATAAATATTTTATGTTTTATGGTCCTCAAAAAATTTAGTGTTTTTCCAGATAATTTGAAAGAATAATCCTACCTCATTAATTTAGAATAAAACTCTCCCCCATAAGACTCATTTTTAAATAAATATCCATATTAAAATATACTCTATTAAAAATGGATGTATTGAAAGAATTCAGGTTAATTTTTTTCTCGTGGGATTTTAATGGTATGTCGCATGGTTTCAAAACATCCTTCTCCTCAGTATGGGAACACACTTTTGTTTATGGCCCCTGATTTCAATTCCATTTTTGTTGGAAAATCACACAACAAATGCTCTGCTTCCCTCTATTATTCTCCAAATCATCTGTATTTTCTTCCCTGAAACACTTTGTCTTCTGGGCCCTTTTCCCTAAGCAGTTAAATAAAGAAACAACATGGCTGCCCAATATGAGCTGTAATCTTTTGGCCATCTTCCAGACTTTGGCTGGCTGGTGCTTGTTATTGCTCTGTTCACTCTGCGAAGGAAAAAGTGAGTTTGAGTGATCTCAGACATTGGTGAGGGATGGAGGCGTGATGCAGTTGGTTAGACAGGCAACAAACTCCGTTCCGCTGGGAGGAAGAGGAGGTAGTGGAGGAGGATGGAGTACTGAAATCACACAAGTGGCTGTTAACCTCTTTATCTGTGATTTTAAAACCTTTCATTCTTGATCTGCGCATTCTCCCAAAATGGCTGTTCCTATTAGAGCACATCAAAGTGCAGTGTCCTTGCGCAACGAGTTGACGTCAAGGGTTATGTGAGCCCGATAGAGACTGCAAAAAGGAAAAAACAGAAATTCACAGGTCATCCGAGCCCTGAATGCAAGCGTTTTTGTCATCAAAACAGATAGAGGTTTGGGGTCAGTAAGAATTTGTTATATGCTCACTAAGGCTGCATTTATTTGATTAAAAAGTAAATAAGGAATACTATATTTAATATGCCTTAAAATGTCATTCCTGTGATGTCAAAGCTGAATTTTCAGCAGCCATTACTCCAATCTTCAATATCTCATGATCCTTCCGAAATCATTTGATATGCTAATTTGGTGCTCAAGAAATTTTTATTTCTTATGATCAATGTTGAAAACGGTTGTACTGCTTAATATTTTTGTGGAAATCATTTTTTTTTTTTGTTTGATGAGCAGAAAGTTTAAATATGGGAAGTCTTACAGGACAGTACATCATGTCTCAGAAAGATTTCAGAAGACCTGGAATAGTGCATGAGTCCTGTGGACCATTTTAGCCTTTATTTATTTATTTGTTTGTTTGTTCGTTTGTGACGCCTTTTGGTCATTTTGAAGCCCCGTCCTCTTTTACTTTCATTATTATGGAAATATGTGACCAGGAATATGTGACCTTTCTTCGAAGGTGTGTTTTTTTTGTGTTTTATGCAAGAAAGTGAGTCCGATTTAGAATGAACAGCCAAAATCTTTAAATAACACTGTTTACCTGAATGCATACATGTGCCAATATCTGAAGAGAGGAATCTCTCTCTCTCTCTCTCTCTCTCTCTCTCTCTCTCTCTCTCTGACACACTCAAGCTATAATAGTTTTCAAATGTTTTTCTGATCATTATCGCAGTGTGGTTGCGTGTTTGTCGTATTGGAGCTGAAATGTGAGTGGTGCGTGTCTCTGTGGACAGAGAGAGAAAGAGAGACCTGCAAGAGAACTTAACCTCAAGCTTTCTCACGGAAGATTACATCCTCAGGAAAAGAGTTTGTGCGTTTACATGTGTCACTCAGAGCGGTTGAGGAATGTGAGCATTAAAGTAAAAAAACCCTGGTCACATATTTCCATTTGTCAAAAAATCCTTGGGTTTAGCAATCAAACAGACACCTTCCAGGTTTTGTTGACTATAAATTCAGGACCAGGGTTTGTGACCTACAGTATGATGACAGTCAGACACATTTATGGATATGATGACAACTCTCCAGTGGCCTCGTGGGGAGTGTCCATCGGGTTATTTATGTGTTGGAGAAAGATTAGTTGTGTGCATTATTTATGTATGTATATATGTATGTATGTATGTATGTATGTATGTATGTATGTATGTATGTATGTATTTATTTATTTATTTATTCATTCAGTACATTAAATTATGAATGTAAAAGTCCTTTATATTTTCATCCAAAGCAGTTTTCATTACATCCTCCTTTTTGGGTGGGCCTCAGGTGTCTTCCTCTTTTGGGAGGCTAATAAACGTGACGTGCAGGAGCCACATGTAGTATATTAATGTGTAGGCTAAATATATATTTATAGTGAAAATTAATGCACAAAATCAACTTGGGAAAATGAACTGAATTTTTTTATTTAGAGGAAGCTGACACAGAAATATCACCAAATTACTGGTATTTGCACCATTATTAAACGCCCCCAAAAAAGCATGTCTTAAACTATTTTGCGCTTGAAATGGCTGCAATTGTTGTTGCAAGGAGGAGGCACCGCAGAGAACAGAGAGTGCTTGCTAGAAGAGAGAGGATTTTTTCCACACGTATTAATTTATTATTTTATTAATTTATTAATTCTTCAGCTGAAAACTTTGCCATGTCGCCATACTGTTTTCAGACAAAAAGCATGTGCAGAAAATCTATATATACGTACATATATGTAAGTGTTTGTCAGTTTACATGTAACAAACCCATACCTGATGAGCATCGGCTCTGCTTATTTGCGACTACGCTAATTTGCTCTGCGCTTGGTATATTGCGTTGGTCGATATGTAAATGAGATGTTGTGTCTATGTTCTTTAATTTGCGCTTTGTTAGTAAATCACCTGCAGAAATTTCCACACCCATCGGAACTGTTTTGGTCTGGTGCTCTTGTGCTTATTTGCCCTGTTTAGTAAATCTGGCCCTAAGTTTGGAGATTTAAAATATATTATGATTACAGATTTTAAGGTTAGAATTAATTACAAAAAGCTGTGTGATTTAATTAATAACCACTTAAATGGTTGAAAATTATAACATGGTTTTACGTTGACCAATCAAAATCTGGAAAATCCTCCCAGTTTTATTCCTTTTCAGTCTGAAATGAGCCAACATTTACTTTACTACTCTGCTTAAATCACAATGATATGTAATTTGTACAAATTAAAAATTGTTATTGCTCAAAATCTACCGATCCACAAAAAACAAACTGTCTTAGTTATTACAAAAATGAATGTTTGAGTTAGCTAAAATTACTAAAAATGAGTAATAATGACTCTCTCTCTTTTTAGTTGGATTAGCTTATTCCATTTAATAAGATGTACAGTTTTACAGCATTGTTATTTTTTTAAATAAATGATCAGAATATTTTTTATGTGACACAGTTTAAATGAAATGGAATGAAAAGTTTCCCCACTGTATCTTTTTTCTTTGAGACTCATTGGAGACACACTGGCTTTACTGTCTGAGTCTGCTCATCTTTAGTGGCTGATGGGTAAATGCAATCATCCCATGGTCCTTTGGTTTCTCTTGGCAGGAGAGACATAAGCATAGCTGTAGGGACCTCTGTCTGCATGGTCAGCATCACACACACACACACACACACACACACACACACACACACACACACACACATGGGTCCTTCATCTACTAGATTTGGTTGCTGATTACCTCTGAGCTTGAGAGAAACATTCTTCATTCATCCTCCCCTATGATCTTGCTGCCATTTGGCATGTTTGTGTTTAAAGTTGACCTTCAGCTGGAAGGTGCACATCTTATTAAAGCACAACCTAAACATAAATGTGGATCTAACGACCTGCGGTGAATTAGACCAGACAAGTCTTGTGACCATTCGAAACAGAACTGCACCTTGAACCTTTCGGCCATCATTTCAATGGAGGTGCCAAGAGGGTCATGTTTAACATTCATCACCAATGGCTGAACTGTATCATTAGGTGCTGTTATCTTGACACAGTGCTTGGGTTTTTCTCCTCATTATTCCATGATCTCTTTCTGTGCTGTGTTTCAAGGTCATGGCTCGGAGCGTGTGCCTGTTCCCATTCTACGGTACAAACATATCACTGCTTGTTTCTGTGGTAACAGCCCCGCTGACCTCCTCGAATGTGGGCCAATTAGAGGAGTGTCTGACATAGGAGGGCACTACTGTGTGAAGCCCTTTTGCTTTCTGAAAGTGATTAAGAGGATAAATATTCCCATTTACGGAGAGAGAGAGAAGACTATAGAGACAGTAGAGGCTATTAAAGAGGACAGATGGATAGAAGGAGTCTTGGAAATGAGAAGAAAGCACTAAAGCTTACAGTATTCTCTCATTACCAAGACAATCGTAATTCTAGTAATCCAGAAATTCAATGCTATGTCTTTTAAATTTTTAGAAACTACTACTACTACTAATTCATATTATTATTATTATGTAACTACTACATATTACGATTATGTAATGATTATATAACATAACTCTCTTATGCTCATCAAACTTGCATTTATTTGATTAAAAATACAATAAAAAACTGTAATGTTGAGAAATATTATTACAACTTAAACTATATACAACTCAAAATGTGTTTTCTGTTTTAATATATTTTAAAATTTGCACTGCCGTTCTTTAATGTTTTTTAATGGAGTCTCTTATGCTCTTCAAGACCGTATTTATTTGATCAAAAATACAGAAAAAACAGTAATATTATTAAATATTATTGCAATTTTGCTTTGATGCTTTGATCTCTTACATACTTGTGGCATGGATTTGAAATGACTTCACAGAGTTCTTTGTAAAAGCCTGTATACATTCCGGTGATACGATTTAAACACTGAAACGCTTTATATTTATGCAGAATAATGAGGCAGAATGTGTGTTTATTTAGGATGTTCACGCCATGTTTTGTATTATTTGCAGGTCCATTGTCTCGGAGTCCATGTGAACTTTTGCCAGTTGGAGTGGGTCACCCGGTTCAGGCCATGTTAAAGAGTTTCACTGCCCTATCAGGCTGCGCTAGCCGAGGAACCACCAGCCTCCCTCAGGAGGTGCACATCATCAACCTGCGAAGAGGCAATCCACAAGGAGACAGAGAGAAACCTGCAGAGGTTAGATTCATTCACTACTAGACCTTTACCAGCACCTTGAATGCAGCAAAGGGGCCTTATTTGCACTGCAAAGCCTTTTATATACATCCAATAGCTCGTCTCAGTCATGTCAAGTTGTGTCATAATTAAGCATTAGAACATGAGGTAGATCTATAATCAAGAATAGTAGCTTGACCTCAGATGTTCTCATGCTTTTATGCCACATTTTGCAAAATTAATAAAAATGTGAATCAGAGAAACCCCAAAACATAATTACAAAGATAAGTTTCAGTGTCTACAGTCTCTTGTATCTTAATGATATAGTAAAACAGTTTGTTTTCTTGACAGAAGCTTCCACAGTGCAACTGAATGACAGTGACAGAAAAAAAACACAGATAATAAAAAGAAGAATTAAAAAAAAATATATAGAACAAGTAAATAAGGAATAACAATATACAAATTGACAATTGTATGTACAGGTATATAACAATAGACAGTTGAATGTACAGGTATATTATGTGCAATTGTAATGTAGACTAAGTATGTGTGTTAGATAAATAAGTGTATGAGTGTATACATAGTGTGTGTTCCACAATTATAGATGGTGGTGCCCAGGAACCTGAATGACTCCACTGCAGTCACAGTGCTGTTCATGATGGTGATTAGGGGGAGTGCAGGGGGGTTCCTCCTGAAGTCCACGATCATCTCCACAGTTTTGAGCGTGTTAAGCTCCAGGTTGTTAAGACTGTACCAGACAGCCATCTCCTTAACCTCCTGTCTGTAAGCAGACTCGTCACCGTCCTGAATGAGGCCGATAAGTGTGGTGTCATCTGCAAACTTCAGGAGCTTGACAGAGGGGTCTTTAGAGGTGCAGTCGTTGGTGTACAACGACGTTGGTGCTTTCTTAATTTTTATGATTACAGCTCCATATGTTTGCTTTCCGGATGTAACAAGCTTGCTCGGTAGCTCAATCGGCACAGAATTGGACTTAGGATGTGGAATCCTTGGGTACGAATCTTGTGAAAAACATGACTCATGATGAAAGAGCTGAAAGGTGAGAGATCGAAAAACAAGCTAAAGTGGCATTCTTGTCATTGTTTTTACGTCACATTCTCTTTTGTTTATACTATCGGGTAGGTTTCGTTGTAGTGCAGATGGTACGTAAACATCACAGAGAATTAGACTTATAGCGCCACTCCAAGGAAAAAAGCCGAACACTCTTTTAGCACCACCCAGTGGACATTTCACATCGAATATGTCACGAAACGAAGCGTCTTGCAAAAAAGTTCCCAGAGGTACATTTTTGTCATGAGACCAGGTTGCAAAATTTGGTTAGGTTTTTACAGTATGGTTTTATTTGCTTTAAAACTATTAGGAAAGTTATAGGTTGTAGTGTGGCTAAATATTTATTTATTTATTTATTTATTTATTTATTTATTGGGTGGCTTGACTAAATTTGAAGCATTTGTTGCTTCACAAGCTATATTTTAAAAGTACTGTAACTTCAGCAGTTGTTTCCTTCAGTATTTCCATACAGCTTTAAACACAGACCAGCAAAAATGTTGTTTGACAAAATGGATGTTGAGGACCCCATGTGAGCACTATTTTAGATTGTTCAAATAGCAATTTCACTGTTGTGAAACATCAAACCACTAAAACCTGGAAACAAAGAGTTGTATAAATGGCTTCTTGGCAGAGCTGTTTCTTGCAGGTTTAACTTGCAATGATGAAGTGGGTTTAAACATACTTTGATTTTGATCTTAGGTGAGGTGAGTTGGCTAGGTTGTTAAGTTGTTAGTTCTCTTGTTAGTTGGTGGGGGTGTTGTAGAAACAGCGTGGGGTGCGTCCACAGGGTTAGCGTATGAATTGATGTTGTAATTGCTGGAAGAACTATTTGGCCGAGAGCACTGCTGACTCTAGATGTTCGCAGTGAGACGGTACAATCTCGTGTTTGCGTTGTCATTCCTGTAATTACAGACTTTTCTTCAAACACATGAACGAAAACACACTCTGGTTCACAAAATAATGAGATAAGATTCTGATATGAACCTTTTCTACCCAATGTGTACGTTTTTTTCTAGTCTTATTAGAAACCAGTGAATATGGAAACAAAATATGTACTTGCTTGACCTTCCAAGTTTTCAGCCCTCACATATCCCAAGAAAAACACCATTGGGCCTCAGGTAAGTTGGGGTAAGTTTTGGAGGCTCTGTCTGGACTTTTGTGAGTGAAAATGGAGTAAGAAAGAAGGAGTAAAAAGGGCCAGAAGATGAAAGAAATACAGAAAGAGTGCAAATGGGCGCAGTTGTCGGGCACTATCAGCCACGCGGATCGAGAAAGGCGCTTTCTCCCTTCTGAACTCTGTGAGGCTTGGACTCACAGCTCTATTGAAATACAATATCGGTCCCTGCCGACACAGACAATGACGGCTTTAAACCGCCTCGCTTTCACTGTCGTGTGTTTTTTGCATCAGGGAGCAAGTATCACTCAACAGGGTTGGCGCAGACAAAAAGCTCTCTTCTTCGCCCCCTCCAGGGTTCGAAGCCCACTCGGATTTTACTCCGTGGCGCTCCATTAGACTGCCGCTCATATCCATACCGTGTACTGTGTGCCCTCATGCATTGTAATCAGGATCACTGCGAATGGTTGTTGTTCCCTCCACCCTGACAGACAGGAAGCAGAAGAAAAGCGCACTGGCCAAAGTACAGGAGCGGAGCGCTGTAAACATCCGTGCCAGAGAGATCAGATTGTTGTTGGTGGCTTCAGTATGTGAAACAAAAGCCTGAGGAATGCTATCTGACATATCTCGCTAGAGTAAGCAACACGGGGAGAGAAAGAGAGAGAGATAGAGAGAGAGAGAGAGAGAGAGAGCTTTTGTTTGCAAGTTGTCAATCCCAAAGTCTTTTGCAAACAAAATATTTAAGTGTTTGATAAAAAACATAAATGCTTTTATAGGCAAAATTCACTCCATTCATCAGCCAGCTGCTTGAAATTCACCATAGTCCACAATCTCATGCGCAATTTGTGTCTCAAAGAAGTCATTCAGTCATTATTTTTTATGTTTCTAGTGTTTAAAATTAAGACTCACCAAGCACCAAGTGCTATGGAGAGGAAATAACATAAAACTACTTGCTAGTAACTTTATTAGGAGCTACTATAATGTTTATCAAGTTTATCTCAAGAATTCCATGTGGTGAAACATACTGTCATAAGCCACTAAAAAGAGAATATGAGGAACAAAATCAGGTCCTAATGTTTGCAACTAAGCCTTAATGCAACTGACTGATTATTGTTTATCACCAATATTCACCAATAAAAAAAATTTTTTTGAGTGGTTTCATAGTCTGGAAAAGTCACTAAAACCTACAAATAGGCTATTTACACCATTGTTTCAAAGTTTAAAGATGTTTATTTGAAAGAAATTAATACATTTATTCAGCAAGGCTGCATTAAATTCATCAAAATTGACAGCAAAGACATTGCTATAAAAAATAATTTCAAATAAATCATGTTCTCTTGAACTTTCTAGTCATCAGTGAATCCAAAAAAAAAAAAAAGCACAATTGTTTTCAACTTTCAATTGATAATAATAATAACTATTTATTGAGAACCAAATCAGCAGAATGATTTCTGAAGGATCATGGTAACTGGAGTAATGGCTGCTGAAAATTCAGCTTTGCCACCACAGAAGTAAATTATATTTGAAAGGTGCCATAGAATGGAAAACTGTATTTACCTTGGCATAGTTGAATAATAAGAGTTCTGTACATGGAAATGACATACTGTGAGCCTCAAACACCATTGTTTCCTCCTTCTTATGTAAATCTCGTGAATAAAAAAGACCACTGAAAAAATAGGCGAATTAGAACATAACACCGACTATGACGTAACAATCGGGATCACTAATAGTTACGCCCCCAACATTTGCATATACCCACCCATGTTCTAGGCCGGCCGCCAGCCGAACCATCAGAAGTTCTGCAGGTATTGTGAAGAAACAAGCGAGGACAACAGCGAAAATGGCAGATAATGGAAATAAATGTTATGTTCCAGGCTGTGTAGGGGATGTGAAGTGCAGGGATCGGTTGGTGTCTGTATGCAGAAAGGCATGGAAAGCAAATAACGCGTTATAATAAAATAACGCGAGCCACTAAAGGGACATGGTTAGCTCCTTGCTAGCGGTAACCTGTTATATTGCAGTACATAAGATTTCACTTACCACATAAACAGAGTAAGGAGAGATGACTGAGGATGATGGCGAATGATTTACAGATCCTGAGCATCACTGACAAGCATCTGATCTTGTAAAATGTGTGGTAAGTACTGCCGCTCCAAAATATAAACAGAGTATGTGCGATCACGAATCTTGAAAGTGAAAATAAAACGCGATCGTGCATTTGAAAGCAGTTTCAGTGCCCAGCATATTAATAGCGGCTCCCTGATGCCCGCATTTTATTTACAGTATAATTACCCGACGATATAACTGCGAGAGAAAGTATTGAAATATATATTTTCCTCCCTGTGTTTCCTTCCTGCTGTGTGAGCTACTGAAATGAGCCGCACTGTGAAACAGCCAATCAGAGCAGAGCTCAACATTATTATTCATGACCCTTCCAAATAAGCCAATAACAGACCATTTCATTCTAGGGAGAAATCCTAGGGTTGTAAATGCACATGTAAAACCATTTCTGGAGAATTTTTGCCCTTACCTAAGCCACATACCTTCTATGTAGATAAATCAGAGAACAATTTAAAATATTGCATCAATGCATCCTATGGCACCTTTAAAATGTATTACCATAGAATGCAGTTATTTTAAATTACAATATTACTTCACAATATTACTGTTTTTTTATTGAATAAATGCAGCCTTGGTGAACATAAGAAACTTCTTTCGAAATCTTGGATTGGTCTGAGCCAATAGCTTCATGGGCCAAAAAAAAAAGAAAGAAAAAGAAATATTAAAAAGATCTTACTGAACTTAAACTTTTCAACAGTAGTGTACAAAGCTGCTTTTTAATAACTATAATGGCAACAACAATAATAATATTAATAAATATTCATAAAATGTTTATAAAGCATACATTACAAAAATGTAGTATAATGATCATGTAGTTATTATATAAAATAAATCAAAGTGTTAAAAAATGGTTACGCATATCAGATATTACATTGTCTTAATATAAATAAAAAGATAATATTGACTGATCTCTAGTATGACCAGCTTTTTCAGCAGGGTTTCTGTAAACGTCTCTAGGCGATTGATCCAAACACAGGTCCTCTCATGGATAAACACCAGCACGTCGGATAGCATGACTCCCCTGTGCATGAGCACCATGAATCACTGATCATGCTTTTGGATCCCATCCTCTAAATGTGCTTCGTCAGGACTTTGCAATGGCCTGAAACCATGTGCTGGAGATGTGTGAAAATCAACATGTCTAAACTAGCCATCAGGATTCCAGCAGCCTACGGCTAAAAGCGAATCGGAGCTCTTGCAATGATGAATGAGACATGTCATTTTCTGCTATGCTATAATGCCATTAGCTTTCGTTTTTGTTGGCAAATGGCTAAAGAGCTCAATTCCCTATGATGCCATTGTTGTGGGTTTGTATCAGTAGCTTGGTAACAGATTTGCCATTTATTTTTGTACTATTTGCACATATCTTGCTAACTGTTGAATGGAGGCCAAGACTGTGTTTACTCAGTACATTCTTGTTGCAAGTCCTTGTTGGAGTCCTGACTGCAATATGTCTTGGTTTGTTTTTCTTATGCAAATTTCTTATTCTAATTTTTCTTCATTTAGAAATTTTTCTTCAAAAGCTAGCTTGCCAAGTACAAATGCTAACAAAATAACATTACAAGCTTCCTAAAAGTTTAGTTTCCTAAAATATTTAATAAGCCGGAGGAAATGTAATTTTGGCGCCACTAGTGGCACCACAAGAAATTACAAAAATATACAATTTAACCTACATGTATGAAGAAATAAAGTTATTTATATACATTAAACTGGAGAAAGTATTTTAACATCCAAAAAATGGTTTTGCCTTTAAAAACTGCAGCAAACTTAGGCTGCATACACTTCATGCATTGTGCATGTGAATGGATTTTAAGCTTCCCATTAAGACTTATATGAGGTTTTGTCTACACACAGGAAGATAAGACTGTTCCTTTCACCACATTCCAAGCCGCAGATATTTCAAAGTCGGTCCAGATATTGTGCTCAGCGATTGGAAGGGAAGATTAAGGATACGGTGAACAAAAGAATCATGACAGCTGTTGATGTACACACATCCGCACTAGGGGTCTTTACTATCTAAGGCACTAAGGATCAGAATATTATCACACACGCACATTTATCTAACGGTATTTTTAAAAATACAGTTACCATAACATAATATCAGGTTAACGTTATCATAATTTAATAATACTGTTAAATGTGCTATTTAGCAAAATAAAAATGTACAATATGTAAAGTTATGTAAAGTATGGATGGATAAATTCACTTCTAACATTATATATATATATATATATATATATATATATATATATATACATGCATACATACATACATACATACATACATACATACATGCATACATACTAGGGGTGTGACGAGATACTTATCCCACGAGACGAGACACGTGACTCTGTTCACGAGAACGAGACGAGACGAAATTTTTAGACTTTTTTTCAAAAAAAAAAAATCCTCAGTGATGAAATATAGGGAAAAATAGTCTTTTATTCAACTGAAAAACACAAAATGCAAAAAATGTACTTTATGAAATTAAACTTCTATTTTAATGAATTATATGCAGTAATAAACAACATGTAAACTAGAGCTGCACGATTCTGGATAAATTGAGAATCACATTTTTTTTTAATAAATTGGAGATCACGATTCTCTCACAATTCTGAAAAAAAAAGATTAGAAAACTAAACAAAACAACGTAATTTACTGGTGGTTCTTACAAAATGTTCATTGCTTAAGTCTTTTAAAAATATATATTCATTTGAACAAAATAAAAAAAAAAATCAGTTTCTCACTTCATAAAGACTTGTTTCACTATTGGAATCTCTTTGAATGAATGATTCAATGACAAATACTTTTTTAAACGGGTTGTCGCCACCTCCTGGCGGAAGAGGATAATCGTTACAATACATACAAGTGTTAAGATACTTTCGTTTTGATCGCTACTGTAGACAATAAGTGTTTATACCCAAACTATAAACTTTTATCCCAGTACTTCTGTTATTTAAATGTCTGTAACACCGAAATAATGATGTGTGGTTGAAAAGACTGTTTTGTGTTGCTCTTTCTGGATCAGCAGCAACATGAATGCAGATTTGAATGTCTTTAACACCTGTTTCACATCGTAAGCGTCGGTGAAGCGTCAGCAGCGCGTTTTGTCACTGCCCATATCAGCGAATGACAGCGTTCACATCGGAAGCGTGATGATGGCCGACCCTCTGATTCATTAACATGGGCAGCGACAAAACATGCTTCTCACGCTCCACTGACACTCGCAATGTGAAACAGTCATAATAGACATAGCTGAATCGTTTTCATTCAGGAATAAGATCGCGTGGGTGTTTGAATCAAGATCGCAAGATGGCATTTTTTTTTTAACAATTAATGGTGCAGCTCTAATGTAAACACTGCAAAATGTTTTGCAAGGATATCGTCACGTTCTCGCGAGACCAGTCGGATCTCGTCACATCCCTAATACATACATATATTACTGAATTGTTTTAATTGATTCTGTTTAGTAGTGAATGAAATATTTTTTTATTCATAAACAGCATTTTCTGTTTTATTTTCTTTAATTTAGTTTAAAGTGTTTTAGTCTATAAATAGTATAATATTGGCCAAAACCAGTCTTATTTTAGTGTTATTTATATACTGTCATATTAATGTTTTGAATTGGCTTTAACTTTCATATTTTTTCAGTTTTCGGTGTAATTTTTGTTGAAGTTTTATACATTTTTTTTCTGTGCTTTTGTCATGTTTAATATATTTGTAAAAATATTTCTATTTAGCTTTAATTTCTTTTTGTTTCAGCTTTAGTTTTTAGTAGATTTAACTTAAACTTATTTTATTTCAGTTAGCTGCAAGGGCATTTCTTAGGTTTTTTCAGTGCATTTTCATTTCTGTGCATCCTTAATCTTGACATTTACTGACATTTTTTAAGCATTAACTTCTAAACTATTTTGTAATAGATTTTTGCTTTTACTAAAAGAAAACATAGATTAACATTTTTGCCAATTTTACTTTACAAATAACTTATCTTGCATTAAGTATTATATGATGGAAGACAAACATATTATAAAAACGATTAAGATTTTTTTTTTTTTTTTGACACACTGTAGCCGTGTGTCCAAAGTGACCTTTGTGGTCGGATGTTTCCTTTAAAAACCATGACTCCAGTTACTGGTCTCGAATTCAGCTTGTGTGGCTCGGAAACCAGTAAACAATAATGTCCCAAAGGGAAACCGTAGGGTCGTTCTAATGGTGCAATTCTAAGAAGGCACTCATTTACTTAATATATGCTTCTCACCCTGGTTAAAGTTCATGTTTTTGTCCATTGTGGTCCTCTGCAAGATAAAAAAAAAAATGCATTGTCTTTCTAATCACACAGAATGCTGAGCCCAAGCAATTTCTTCTTTCCTTAGAGACTGCAGATTTTAGAAGTGTTCTAATGTCATGCAAGACTATTTGTCCTTGACACGTTTTTGCGGCAGAGAGTGCCGCATTTCTTATGGTTTACATATGAACCCCTCTGGACTATTTGTTTTGGACTGCTTCCAGATGTTCTCCATTTCTCTGCGGGGCTGTGTGCTTGGCGTGTACAGTATTCGTTGGCTTGCTTCACTGTGCTAATGAAGGAGTGCTAGGTTACCCGGCATGCCAAAACTTTCCTCACCAGTTATATTTAAGAGATTTTATGTATTGCCGAAACTGGACTCTGTCCTGACACCTAGCTCAGTGTCTCTCAGGCCTTGTTCACTTGTGTGGTCCCTGGCTGGATGGTAGAAGGACAGATAAATCTGTCTGTCCGTGACTCCTTGGCGTCACAGAGGAGGTTTGGAAGGGGCTGAGGTCGGTTTGTGGGGTCACGGCTGTGGGAGAGAGAGTTTGGCCCTATTTTTTCTTCCACTTAAATGGAGAAAGATAAGCACCCAAGGACATCTGGCTGAATCGCATTGAGCCTTGACATTAACAACCACCTACCTGGGGCACTGGCACAGATGTGGCCTTCTGGATTCACACACCCACACTTAAATCACATTCAAACGCACAACCAAAACTGCCTTCTCTCTTTTTTCACAGATAAACACACAAACACATACACACACACACACACACACACACACACACACACACACACTGTCCTTCAGTTCTAATCCAGCATGGAGACTGTGGCAGGGTCGTGTTTCATGTGCCCAGGCGCCACCGGCCTTCAACGACAGATGGATCAGATCCTTCAAGACATAAACAATTCAGTGAAGCCCTGATTTACTGCTTCCAAACACAATGTTGAAAACCTAGAGGGGCGATTGGGTTACTGGTCATCCTGGTTCCGCCAACTAGCGGGGCTTGTCCATAAATGCACTATGAACTGTTATAGGATGTGCTCTGCTTTGCAAAGATAATTAACAGAACTGATAACTGATGAAGGCTAAAACACATGGTAAGAGTCATATTTTATTTGTTTAATGATCCGAAATGTTTTGCTTAATTCTACATATCCAGTACAGTGGTCTGTACTGTATAATTTAATGAGGGAGATGTTACAGGCCAGATTTGAAATGATCTGAGCTCTTTTCCAAAACTTCTTGAATTGAAACAAAAAATAAAACAAACAAACAAATTAGTAAATAAATAAATAAAATAAAATTTATTTTATTTATTACTGAAATATTTTTATTGATTCTGTTCGGTATTGAATGAAATCATTTTTCTATTTATAAACAGGATTTCCAAATTTATTAAAAAAGAAATATACTTAATTTATTCAAGTATTTATTTATTTTTTTATTAATAAATAAAAATAAATAAATAAAAATAAATAAAAATAAATAAATAAATAAATAAATATATATATATATATATATATATATATATATATATATATATATATATATATATATATATATACATATACACATACACATACACGCACACGCATTCACGCATGCACGCACACACACACGCACACACACACATTTATATTAACTGAGCATAACTGGAATTTTTATTTATATAATTTTTATTTATAGAATATTGTATAAAATTTATGTAATATTATATATTATATTTTAAAATTTATTAAAACTATTATTGAGCTTGGCATAACTAGAAAAAAATATATTTATTTTAAAAATGCCCACAGAGTTATTTAATAGTTTTAATTATAATATTTTCCATGACTTTTGCCAAGTCTAGAAATCATATTTTTAAAATTAGACTACCTCGTATATCCAGGTTTTTTGAGACCATGGGAAGTCTTAAATCTGTTGAGTTGGTGAATTCAAATAAAAAATGTCTTTACTTTTATTTATTTATTTATTTTTGGCTTTTTCATTCTGGTTTTGTCTCATTTTAAATCATTTTAAGTCATTTTGAGGCCCACCTGGAAGTTTACTGAGGCCCTGTAGTGGGCCCTGGCCCCCTGATTGAAAACACTCATTGATTTTTGTCCACTGAGATTGTTGCAGTGCCTTTTATAATACCAGAATCATCTGCCTTTGAATTTAGATTTAATTTTATCTAAAGAAATACCTTCAGTGGCAGGATGATAATTAAGATGCCTTGGCACATCCCTTTGTGCCATCAACGCACCTGTGATGCATTAAAATGCTGTCTCTGTGGGCAGCTCATTAGGTTTTGGAACAGAGCTTTGGCTTTTGTCTACCTCCTATTAGAAGATATACAAAGAATTTCCAGCAAGTGATACTGTGATAAACCACGACTTACTGCCATAATTATGGATCCTATGTCTATTTTTATATTTGTGCCTCTTGAGTTCAGAGACTGAGCAAACAATCACCGTCTTTCTCACATCCTCCTGTTAGAAATAACAGTTTAACTTACCCTTCATATTGTGTGAAATTTGCACGCTGTTTGTCATGCAACCTCTTGGAATGTAAGGCAGGGCATAGAGTTCATAAATTCATCTCATTTTGTTTGAAGTGGCCATTCTCCTGTTTGTTTTGGACTGGGTCTTGGATGCTTGTTTACAGAGTCAGCATGAATGCGGCTGGTCAGTCAGCAATTACGGCAAGGTTAGTCTCCAAATGCTTCAAATCCTCCACGTCCCCTCACAGGCTTAACCCAGTCAGATAGAAGTGAAGACATTGGCTCTGAATTGTGATCAAGAGTGTTTTGGGGTCATGATCAAAACTCAAGTACATAGTAATTGTACTTTATTGCTGTGTTTAAGTGTTATTTTGGGGAGTTTGTACTTAATCCAAGTACTGTTGCAACTAAGTGCTTGAAGTCTTAATTACACTGTAATTTACAGTAAATGTAATTGTACAGTGTAATTTGTAGTAAATGTAATTTTATTTTTACAGTAAAAAGGCAGCAGCGGTTGCCAGAACATTACCGTAAAAATATGGTATTAACAATTTTAGGTTTTAAGGGACTGAGCTTAAATTTGTGATAAATGAACAAATTAACATAAGATGTAACTCAAAACCCAAATGAACATTAATGATAACAGTAACTAAAAAGAAACAACCGCTTATGCAAAAATAGCATCAAATATAAATTTTCATGCAGGGAATTCAGTTTACATTTTTTACATTTTAAAATTTGTCACAGTGTACATTATATTTTTTACTATTATTGTATAATTTAATTTCAGTCCAAATGTAAAAGTTTGTACTGCACATTTTAGCACAGTTTATTTATTGTCACAATCTAATATTGGAAAGTGCAAACTGTTTTTGAAGGGGTTAGCACTTTTGCTTCAGATATATTGTGCCCTGGTGCTCATATGGGTGATGCAGGTTTGAGTCCTGCCTGCGACATGTCCAATCTCACTCCCCAGTATGTTTCTGTGGCTTTGTGATAGGTATCTGTAAAAAGAGGTTGGAGTGTCTCTATTTCTTATTAAAACCTGAAGTTTAGGCAGGACAAATGAAAAGATTCTACAGAAAACTTGCAACCTGTGAGGATATTTAATTCTAAAGTTTAATTCTCTCCCTGTTTTCTCTAGAGAATGGTTGCGTAAAATTAAATTATGTCTGTTTTGGCACAAAAACCTTGACTAAGATTAAAAAAGGACCTCAGGGAAAAAATAAATGTTATGAATAATTGTTTATTGCACTAACACATAGAAATACATTAACACTCAGACAGCAGCTGCAAGGTGTCAGTGCTGCCCTCTTATTCACATTGAACTACCATCCTTGTGTAAAATCCTTCCCAAGCACAGCCTCCCTCCTTCTGATCCCCTCACACATACACACATTTCCATTTACTGCGCAAATCTGAAGGAATGGTTTCCTGTCCCTCTCTCTTTTCCCAGTGCCAGTGTGTTGTACAGTGTTACAGCAGACGGCCCAGGCTGTGTTATCCTCTCCATAACAGAGAGAAATGCACAGCTGCGTTTTGCTCCATAACGGCCGTGGCACTGGTCCAGACTGCACCGCAGCACTGGCTAATTAAGTGAAACTGAACACCTAGCAGTGACTGTGCATAATGCTTTTACTTTCTCGTCACTCTCTCTGAAAATATAACAGTACTTCCTTTTGCTTCAGGGACTGTATATATATAAAATTGGTCAGAGCTGTGGTGGGTGATGGTGCTCATATGCAGGTATGCACGGATATGCAGGTTTTAGGTCCTGTCCAAGTAATCTTTTTGTGCCTTCAAACTAGATAACGGTCAAAAGAGGCTGAAGTGCAAAAATAATTCTAGAGACCCCAAGAAAGGGTTTGACCACCTCAGTTCTTTCCTGTGTTGAAGTATTTCCTATTGAAACAGGAAGTTGTCCGGAAATATCAAAGGTCTTGTCCTTTTTTTAACCAGCCAATAGCCTTCAGTTTACATCAATCCAGCAAAATTCAGCAGTGGTCAACTGATATTTGTATTCTTTTAAATGAAGTAGTTCTCCATATTAGTGTCTTTGTTTACAGATGTGTTTTTTTTTATAGATTTTATTATTGATTTATTATTTACTAGTTGATTAATTGTCATGGTTTCAGATTATGTTAGTAAATATGAAGTAAAATAAATAATAATGATTTTTACGTCAATGTTGTGTAGTATTCATTATATTCAAATGAAATTGCGTTGCACTGTGGCCATATACAAATGTATTAAATTGACCATTATGTTTTTTTAAAGGTCAATGCTGAATTTAAAAAAAAAAACAAAACAGGGTGGCCAATGGCTGATCTTTTCCTGCAAGTAGAAATATTTCATTTTAAATGTTTGTACCAGCTAATAGATTTTTTTATATGTCAATTTTTAACTAGCTGACTTTAAAGGGATAGTTCACCCAAAAATGAAAATTCTTTCATTAATTACTCACCCTGGTCGCGTCGTAGTACTCTCTTAAATGTGCGTCGACTGACACGGAAGAGAAGAAATTGTTG
The DNA here is from genome assembly GCA_039654775.1 of Spinibarbus caldwelli. NCBI lineage: Eukaryota > Metazoa > Chordata > Actinopteri > Cypriniformes > Cyprinidae > Spinibarbus > Spinibarbus caldwelli. The sequence goes on from CM077237.1 coordinate 15,154,218, forward strand.
AATAAAGTTATTTTTGTTTTCTTTGCACACAAAAATATTCTCATAGCATCATAAAATTAAGGTTGAACCACTGATGTCACATGGACTATTTTAACGATGTCCTTACTACCTTTCTGGGCCTTGAACATGGTAGTTGTGTTGCTGACATGAGGGTGAGTAATTAATGACAGAATTTAAATTTTTTGGTGAACTATCCCTTTAAATATAACACAGACATAAACAAAAATTTCATGGGGTCTTAATAGTGGAATGCATTAGTTACAACACATTGGCTTTTCTGAGAATATAGGTTGGGATGACGTTAGACGATGCAGTGGAATGTTCTTTTGGCAGAGCAGTAAGATCCTGACTCATTAAGGAGTCTTCCTTCTGCGCTTTTGATAGAGAGCCATGTCTGTGGCCATCCCTGCAGCCCTGTACATCAAGACAACTTTTCCTTCGCTGTGAGAGCTGAGAAATAAGAGATCTTTCCCTGGATCTCGGTGTCCTTATCTAAAGAGTTCAGGGAAACGGATTCTCTCCACTTCAAACGCACTCGCACTGAAAGCCTTGCTACAGACTGCAAACCAGCCCAGTCAGAGAGGCCTTTTCAAGCCTGCAGTCTGCTCCCTCCATCACTGCCACCTCCACAAAGGCCTGGCTGGAAGGTGGTAGTCTGATACTCCTGCGGCAGGCGGCAGAGAATGGCTCTGTTTTGACACAGGCCGCTTGGGCGGTAATCCTTTAGTTCCAGGTTAACTCTCTCTCCTTCATCTCAATGAACAAAACTGCAATGATCTCATCAGTCTCCGCAGTGACCTAAAGATCAAAGTGCCAGGATCCTTCTCTCTGCCTGCAAGCCTGTATGTGTGTGCGTGTGGACGGTTGAAGCGTTTTGAAGAGAGGGGAAACAAAGCGTTCATTCTGTGGCAGTAGATGTGATAAAGCCAGTGGGGGACAGGAGCGGTCTGATAAGAGAAGAATTACTCTATGGCACATTTACACTAGATTAGATGCACTGCTCAGAATGTGAATAAATATACCAGCTGGAGGAGATTGGAGCAGTGGTTCTCAACTGGTTTTGCTTCAGGACGCAGATTTTGTTGCAATTTTAACCCCTATACTACTGTTAAAATCTTTGTGGTTTTTGAAAGAAGTCTCTTTTGCTCACAAAGGCTGCATTTTTATGATCAACATATTTTATGAACTACATTAAAAACAGTGAAATACTATTAGAATTTAAAATAACTGTTGTTTTAATTATATGTGTGTGTGTATATATATATATATATATATATATATATATATATATATATATATACATACATACATACATACATACATACATACATACATACATATATATATATATATATATATATATATATATATATATATATATATATATGTTTATGTGTGTGTGTGTGTGTGTGTGTATATATATATATATATATATATATATATATATATATATATATATATATATATGTATATGTATGTATGTGTGTGTGTGTGTGTGTGTATGGAAAGATTTTCCGGACTATTTTCAAATAGAATTGCAAATTGTATTTTCAGTTGCGTTTTCCATATGTGGACGCGAACTTACAGTGACTGCCACATTTCAAATGAAAAAGCAAAGTCTATTTGCATCTGCAGGGATCAACACTAAGGATTTTTTCTACTGGCCCGGTCGGGTCACAAATTTTTTAAACAAATTTTTACTTGCCCTGCCAACATTTTCACTGGCCCTGCCACAAAAAATAAAATAGTTGCTGTTATCATTGTTTTTGATCTATGTTATCTTGTATTATAATAAATAAGCTTATATGACACATATTTTAGATATCAATTAAATTTTACAATTCTCTATTCCAATTTCAATACCACAGCAAAAATCACTAGCCAAAAATAAACGTAAATATAAAGTTTAAACATTATTAAAGACAAGTGATAGCCAGTAAATAAGAACAAATGAACAAATTACAAGTAATAGCACAAATAAACATAGGCCTATAGCACAGAGATAGAAATGAAATGATGCTTTAGGTTTTTATGTTTGTAGATGTTCAGGTACAGAAATTGAAAAATCACATATAAAATAACATTTGCATATTCTTCACTCTGTGTTGCACCTTGATTTTTCATAGCAATTTGAAATTAGAGGCAGCCACTGCATTTTAATCATGGATTAATCAACAAAAAAACATGTGCAATGTTTGATTTATATTAGACTGTATAATTTCAAAATCTGAAGCAAAAACAGAACGACCCGTCTTTAGCTTTGTGAAATTATGCTAACATTACATAAAACATCGGCACTAAACAGAAACAGCAAACGGGCTGATTGAGACGCAGTTTCACTCTCTGACTGCAGGCGGCACTCATGGAACAGTGATACAGCATTTCATTGGTTACCACTGTAAACACAGCAGCCCTGTGCATATTAACACCAATTTAATATGCATTATACGGAGACAAGATGAAAAGAAAATGCCATTTATGAAAATAGCCAGTTCCCCTCAGAAGCACGTTCATTTAAAATTCAATATTTGGATTTTCTTCCTACATTTCACGCATCGTGAACAGAGATCTTGTTCTGCCTGCTAGTGCTACAGTATTTTCTCCTTTTTGTGTCCGTCTTCATCGTCTCTGGCCTTTGTTAATGGCCGTTTACAGACTAATTATTATAATAATGTAATATTTCTACACAAATGACATTTGGGAAAATGATTGCAGTGCAATTTGTGTGCAAGCACGGAACAGAAGATGCTCTCAAATTAAACAATAAATGTCGGGTCGATCGGTGCATCTGTACTCCAGTGTATAAATTCAATATAGATTAATTATTGTTAAAGTTACTTGCCAAGAAGGGTATTTAAATCAAGCAACTTTACAGTATTAAACATGAAGAACCAGAGTCAGTGTCGATTTCAGTTAGAATTACAACTTGATTTTCTGTTATAAAGCACCTCTCCAGTGTGGAGCTAGCTAGTAATAAAATATTTTATTAGTGGGGAAAAAAATATTATTTCATTAAAGTGATGGTTTGCAAAGATCAAAGCTTGATCTAGCTCAGGACTGTTTTAATTATCATAACCCTATAAGGTATTTTAAGAGAGATTATTTTAAAATAGTTTATCCAAATATATAAAATAGTTTATCCAAAAATAAAACATTTTATCACCTACCTTTATTTTGTTTCTTATCCTAATGACTTACAAAAGGAGATGTTAGGCAGAATGATGTGTCATTCAGTTACTTTTTCATATAGCTAATTACATGATGAATTTCTCTGTTAGTCATCTATTTTGTGTGCCAAATATATATATTTTCATAAATTAATTGTATAATTATTGTAATTACATAATATGACTTTCAAAAGCTGAAGTGATTACCATGATATATTTATTAGAATATGCATAACTCAACATTTTAACTAATTGTAAATGCTGAAAACAGTCAATGTCTACTGATTAATCAGTGGACTAATCGATGATTAGTTGATTAATCGTTGTAATAATCGTTAGATTAATCGATTATGAAAATAATCGTTTGTTGCAGCCCTATTACTCACACTTGTGTTACGACATTACTTTCGGATCCAATATAGTCAGCACAGCATCTTCTTTCAGTTTCAATCTTTTTGAAAATCCCACGTCGAATTGTAACTTGTTCGTAAACAAATCTGCGGTAAAATGAAGTGAACAAAGAATCAAGTTCTTACTGATGTGGTCTGGATCTTCGTTAAAAATAAAGTTCATCCACTCTTTAATAACACTGGGATCAGAAGGAAGGCATTGCAAACACTGTTTTTCCACAATATGGCACTGCACAGCGTCTTGTTTTCAGAGCCATCTTTATCGTTTGGTTTCTGCATAGACCTATACGTTTCGCCTTTCTTGTAAACACTACATACGTGAATCATTGGGCAGGGGTAAACAGGTAGTGATGTCAAAGCAGGCGTTGATCTTCTTCTGCAGAGGTGGTGCTTATCCACACTATTACATCATAGAGTAGAACATTCCAAAAACTGTCCTTTTGGCAGATTGGCTTCAATATAAGCTGTTTTTAGACCAACTACAAAGTTTTGAGTTCTGAAACTTACAGGATGTTTTTATAGTATAATGACCTCTTATGTCAAAAGATCAAGGGAATTTTGGTTTATCAGTTCATGAGCCCTTTAATATAATTTTTTCCTGTGATGGCAAAGCTGAATCTTCAGCAGCCATTACTCCAGTCTTTAGTGTAACATGATCCTTCCTTCAGAAAAACAAACATACTCCAAACTTTTGAATGGATACTGTATGTATTAATGAGGACATATCATGCAAACTGTGCATGATGAGGTTTTCAGTGTCTGTTGGTGATAGCAGTATCTAGAAACCAGAATGGTAGATGACCATATAATTCAATGATGGCAAATTAGTTGTACACAAATGTGCCGAAATGAAAAGAAACATTATTTTACACTCCATTTATTCACAAACAAATGAACACAGAACTAATTTTCTATCAGCCAAGCAGATATGATTATCGGTCAAAGAATCACCAAATATGGTCTAATTAATCAGCCTGGCCAATAAATCGGCTTATTACTAGTCTTGATTAGTTGTTTTTGTAAGCTTTTTTGGGTCTTGACTCACCAGTTTAGAACTTGATTAAAGCTTAATTTAGAACTTGGTTATTGATAAAGGCAAAAAGATAAGTGTTACTATAAAAGAGCAGAAATAATTGTGCAGATTAATACATATCAGTAATGCAAACATTTATACAAAGATGTTTGTGGTCATGACTCAAGTTATCTAAAGTTATTTTAACATGATAACAGGTGAAATCTTGTGGCAAATGTAGTATTAGTTGTTGTCTACTCTATTTAAACCAGAATCAGAATACTTTTGGTGTTTTGCCGTCCGGTACAGTGCAGACCCATGGGAGTTATCAGACATTTACAGGGTGTGGCATTTCCCTTGTCAAATCTGTCCGTGTCATAAAAATAACCACACTCTATCTTTTGACAAACAAGCATAATTTTCTCTTAGCAACATGAGAGCAAACAGTGGATAGCCCGTGTCTCTTATCCCTCTAAGAGAGTGTGATTCCACAGCGTGGCTGAAAATAAACAAAGCCAAGCCAGTTTAATCTAACTCACAGGCCATCTTTGTCTAATCAATTTAGCGAAAGTTAAACATCAAACGCCAGTTCTTGTTCGCAGCTCAGCATGAGGCAGAGCGGATGATTGTTTTATCAGGTGGAATTCTTAGATAGAGGGACTGGAGCCTCGCAAACCCAAACATGAAATTTTGACGAGGTGAAGGGGACAGTGACAACACCGCCACCTCCAGCCTGAGAATCAGTTTGAACAATTGAAATTGTATCTAAAGCTATTCTCTATAATTTGATCATCAGTTTATCATTTTATCAGCTGCATTCTGTGGTAATAGCACAATCTTTGCACCAGGCAAGTAGCACTGAGTTTTGTGCACTGCAAAAAGTGACTTCTTAATTAATTTTTAATTTGTCTTTTTGTTAATATTTTAAAGATATTAAATGTTTTACATTAAAAGTATCTAAAAATTCTTAAAAGAGGATGCATTTATTTGAAGAGCAAAACTACAATAAATATTTAAGACTTGTACTTATAGATCTTATCTTGAATATAAGTGTATTTTGTATATTTTGTTACATCTTTTTAATTTGTGTATACTTAAAACAAGTGAAAAAAAAATCAGTGCGGTAAGACAAATACACTTAAAATCCGTGTAAAGTCAATATTAACTCTGTGTTCTGAGTTTGTCACACCACAGAAAAATGTGTTATTAACCACCCAGCCAAATTTGAATGCTAAAAAAAACCGCCAAGTAAATAAAATAAGGTATCAAAATCATGAAAAAAATAAGCCATATTCTCTGCTCTCAAACGCTGGGGGCGTGTCTGCTGATGGCGCTGAAACCACGCCCACTCGCGGCAAAGCTGCTGTCTCTCACAACTGTCTTCCTCTAGCAGCTTAATTTAAATAAGGGGACTGAGCTCAGTTGTTTTGTAAATTATCGCAACCACGTATTAACGTGACCAAGGCATAGCTAGATAGCGAACTAGGCTGTAGTAACTAACGGTAATAACAGTAACTCGCGATTGAGCGGACGAACCACTGATGCTTATGCGTTCTGGTTATTATGTGTGTTCAACTTGAAGCAGCACTGCGCAGAACGATCAGTGTTTGACATCAAAGTACCTCGAGAGCGATTCGAAAGCATAAGGAGCGTCTGCTCTCTATAGCTCTCACTGTACTTTGATATCACAGTGATAGGTCTGTGCAGTCAGTGCTGCTTCAAGTCGAACACAGGTCTTATAGTGTTGTGGGAGGGGCGGTGCTCGGTGGCTCCATTGCGTCATCGAGTCCCGATTTAGTCCCCGCCCAAAAAATCCTGATCACGAAAATGGTGAAAAACTGTTTACCGGTATAACTCCACCATTAAGTACTATATAGTTCACAGTCTGTATCATGTTTCAGCAATGCATTTCTAACATTTATAATGTGTTGTTTACAAACAATTCTCAGAATTGACTTTACATGGACTTTAAAATATACATACACTATTAAAAATATGTTCTCTAAAAACAAGTATTAATATCTTATGTAAATTTACCATGGATGAAGTATTTTTAGATATTTTTAGAGGAAAAATAGACAAAATACTTGTTCATTATTTGACAAATTAGAAAATAAGCACAAACATCTTTTAAGGCAAATGGCACTTTAGAGTTTTGTGACGAAATAGTATTTTGGTTCATTTTAACAATATTTTATGTTTCATGTTAAAAATTATTTTAAAAACCTTAAAAATATATTTACTTCTTAGGAGTAAAACTGCATAAAATATTTGGTATTTAGACTGGTTCTAATAGATTGTGTCTTGAATATAAGTTTGTTTTGTGTATTTTGTCATCTTTTTAAATTGTTTACACTTAAAACTTAAGTTAATCAGTGCAGTAAAACAAAATACAGTTTATTAAAGATATATTCACTGTAGACATGCACCATTAAAATATATTCTCTCTAAAAACAAGTCTTAAATTTTATAGTCTCATGTAAATTAATCTGATCAAGGATGAAGTAATTTTAGATTTTTTAAAATTACTATAAAATAAACAAAAAACAAAAAAAATACATATGCAAATATAATTTTTTTGCACTCTGAATAAGGCAAATCTATAATATGAATCTGTAATTAGCCTAATTGACATAGAAAGTGGGTGTGTTGATGCTGAAAACTAAATGGAAGCAAATGTAAATACTCATGCCTAAATTTAGTGTAATTAGTGCCTGATTAAACTGGATTGTGGGAATTAAGTGAATATGATGCAGGTTTTTGTTCTGAAAAATTGCACGCATTTGGCAGCTGTTTTGTAAATTTGCTTCTGTGCACTGAGGCAAAAAATTACGTTCATCAAAAAGTGGAACCTGTGTCTGTGGTCTTCTTTAATGAGGTCAAGCTTGTGTTTGTGCACATTGTCAGATAACACACATCAGGAGGCTTAGGGCTATCAGATTTATCATCCAAACTTGCCCCCAAATTCATAAAAGTACACACAAACACACATTGTGATTGCTATCGGTTGCCTATGTGCTTTGATATGTCTGCAGAGAGAGCTGATGAGGTAGATATATCTGTGTGTTTGCACGCTCAGACGCAGGCAGATAGACATCACAGTGCACTAAAGGGGCTTCAGGTTGAGAGGTCACAGATCACTGAGCAGTGCTGATAACAGAACTCAACAGATTGATCTGACCCACAATCTTTACATCATTTATTCTCTTTCAGCCATCCAGAAAGAACCAAGATGCAGTCAAACAACACACACACAGATTTATATTTAGAATAGTGCCAAACATTCACATAGCTCTACATTGTTTCAAATAGAGTGCAGTCAATCTGAGTCGTAGGAAAGATCATGTACAGACACATGGCAATGATTTTATCAAATTTACAAGAAAATCTCTTGACAGCACAAATCTCTGCTTCGCGATGCAAAATTAACAGTGTGTTTCTCTGACACAGTCACAGAGAATGTGCAAACATTGCATTATTTACAGAAAACAAACAGTATAAATAACTGAAAGATCTTATGTTTTCTTTTTGCATTTAGTAAAAACTGCCTTTGAATGTGTGCAGTGAAATATGGAAGATTGTTTGTGCATCTGAGACACAATGAGATGCAGTTTAAAATAAGAAATAAGTTGCAGTTGTATTGCAGTCACAATAGGAGTATAAAGTACAAAGTTGTTTTTTAAAGGTACTGCACCAGTGACAAGCTGTTTTAGCCCTAAAGTACAGTTTTTGACCAAATTTTCTGACAGTGTAACACCACAATGTTTGAAATATAAAGTGAGATATAAAGACAGAATTTGCTGTGTCACAACTGTGACAAATACAGTTGCAGTTACGAGAAACGTAACCAAAATTATAAGAAAAAGCTGCAATTTTAAGATATAAAGTCACAGTGTGAGACAGTTAAAGAAAATAAAATCTCAGTTGTGAGAGATAAAGTTGCAGTTGTGAGAAATTAAATTATCTTTTTTTTTTTTTTAATGAAGCTCCAAATGGCTTTCATGGTTAAAATGCCATTGTTGATTTCTACTACTTTTGGACTTTGATTGTCACAGTGCCAAAATGTCAGCAGTTATTATCAATGGCAGTGAAACTGCTACCCTCAAGAGCAATTTTAAACAAGAATATGCTAACTTGTCCTTTAAGCAGTTATGTAACTCCAATTCAAATGAGATCTACTAAAGCAATTGTTAAAATTGGTAATTAATTAAAAAGAAATATTGTTACCAAATTGGTACTCTATACTACCCATACAGTAGAAAGACAGGTTTTTACTTTAGAAAGACTGATTTTTATTTCAGTCTCAAATTTGTAGCTAAGTACCAGTACTTTTGAGATCCTTAGTCTTCCAACCACCATCTTTGTCTGTTTCCTCATTTTCCCCTGTATGATTCCATATCATCTGCCTATCGTTCTCCTAAATAAACTTCCAGTTTCTACCTTTTACTTACTTTACTTTTAGTTATTTAGCAGACACTTTTATCCAAAGCGACTTACAAATGAGGACAACAGAAACAATCAATTGTAGTATTAAAACAAGTAAAACTGATCCAAAACTAAAAGCTAAAACTTTATAAATAGTATATATACACACACATTAAAAAATTAATTAAATAAAAATGAGAAATGCATATGACAAAATTTCTAAACTTAACATTTAAATGAAAACAAAATAAAGCTACAAACAATTCAAAATATTAAGAGAACAAAAGGTATGAGTGTAATAATGATTCTAACATAAAACTAAGCCAAACACCAAAAACAACTACGTGTATGTACACACACACACACACACACACACACACACACACACACACACAGACATATATGCACACACACACACATCCATAAATTGAATATTATTTAATTTCCATGTAGTATGTTGAAGTACTAAAATAACTAAAATTAAATAAAAATAAAACTTAATAAATAACTTATACAGACATAATAGAAAAAATTAATAAAATGACAAACATAACTACAGCTGTAACTAAAATTAAAATAGATAACATATACAAATCAAACTACATTAGTTTAACAGTAATTCTAAAAAAATAACTGTGCCAAACATACAAGTAAGAAATTGTTATAAAAACTGAAAGAGAAGTGAAACAAGTAATAGGAAAGAGAGTAAATGAAAAGCGATACTTATCCCTTGCCGGTGTCCATGTCCGGTGGAGTCGCACGGTAGAGTCGATGGACTTTACACACTTTGGTCTTCACACGACAAGGGCTGCCGCGGTATAATAACCTTTTTTATACCCGTCTAGCAAATCACTAATTGAATTCAGCTGGACACACTTTCCTGTTAATCACAATAAATGGCCATGCAAGCACAGACACTAACAAGGTACGCCATACAGTATGAGACCAAATGCGATTTCAGCACGTCTCCACTCAGTAAACAAAACAAGCATTTTCTAGCAACGGCAACTGCGCTAAACACTAATGAGACAAGTAAATACACTTATGAGCTACTTTTAACTTCCGCTGATAGACTGCTTCTCTCAAAGTGTATTTCTTACACCGTCTTCTGTTGGCGCTTGAACACACTTTCCTGTTAATCACAATAAATGGCCACGCAAGAGCAGACACTAACAAGGTACGCCACCTATCAGCTCCCGATCCCCAAAACTTCACATGGCCCAAGGGAACACTGCGACTGTTATGTTTTGCTTATCTTGCATTATTTGGCATCTAATTAGAGGATGTTTTAGTGAACTGAAATTTTGGGATGACTATCAGTCACATAATGAGCTCTGTCAATAGAGTCAACACCCTTTCCTTCTAACAGGGAATTGCTGTCAGCAGAGAAAGAGAGAGATATATGGTACATAGAGAACTGACAGAGTTGATTTATTAGTGCTTTACAGGAGAATGCAGGAATTATAAAGTTTTCACACACACAAATAGACAGGAACAGCACAGGAACTGCAGTGTCTTGCTGACATTGTTTGTTTTCACCGAGGGTGATTTGCTGATTTGAATGGTAGGTTGCTGGTGTGTTAAATGACATGGTGTGATCGGTTTCCCATCACCCCCTGCAGTAATGCTAGCCTCTGTGCTGGGTTTGTACGGGGAGGTGCAGCTGTCTCCTATCAGAGCCTGTAGTTTCTTTGTAACTCAATCAGGCCGGACGGGCCCCCGCAACACCATCAGACAGCGGTTAGTGCAGCGGTCTGTGAAATCAGGTCCAGACTCACACTCTGGGCTTCATACTGGCCATGTCTTTCTTTTTATCTCTCAAAACACGATCATCTCAACCGCTTCGCTCTTCTGAGGCCTGGCTTTGCTCAGTTTAACAACTCTGTTTGCAATTCAGCAGCAGTTCCATTAGTGACACTGAGATTGAAGGAGGCTCCAGCTGTAATGTGTTTTCCACTGCAATAGTGCTTTTGCTGATGTCGTCGCTAGTTGATTAGATTTTGAGATTTGGGCTTTGCATTCAAAAATGGAGGCAGATGAATGCAAGAAAGAGTTTAAGCAGACTAAATGAGAGAAGTCCCATTTGAAATTTTGGTCAGAGGTAAAGAATAAAACATGGATGAATTGTTCATTACAAAATTAATAATGTGCATTTAGAACATAGGGTGAATTTTTACTTTAATGCAAGTAATTTATTCCCGCAACTTTATGCCATCAAATCCTGGATTTATTGTAAGAGCCAGAAGTAATATTAAAATTACAGTGTATTACAATACATTATCTACGGTGGTCCAGTAGTGCACAACACAACAAAATCTCCACAACACAGCAAACTCTTCACAGCACAACAGAAACAAGTCGCAACATAACGAAATCTCCACAACACGACAGGAACAAGTCGCAACACAACGGAAACAACTCACAACATAAAGAATTTAGCACAACAGAATGGAAAAAAAGCCATAACACAACACAACAGAAAGCCGCAACACAAAATAATTGCACAACACAATGGAAACAAGCTGCAACACAACGGAAACAGGCCACAACATAAAGAATTTAACACAACACAATGGAAAAAAGCCACAGCGCAACGAAATTAGCACAACACAACAGAAACATTCTCCAACACAATGAAATTAGCACAACACAATGGAAACAAGCCGCAACACAGCAAAATTAGCACAACATAATGAAATTATTCCTATGCATTGTGTTGTGGCGATTTTGTTGGGTTGTAGAGATTTTGCTGTGTTGTTAGATTTTGTTGTGTTGTGCACTACTGGGCCACCATAATTACAAATACACAAGTCAAATAGATTAAAATAAATCAAAAATAGAGAAACAAACAAACAAATTAATTAATTAACTGTAAGAATGGGTCTTTCACTAAAATGTTGTCAAAAATTGTATGGATGTCAGCTATAACATAGTTATAACGTAGTCCTGGGACAACACTCCTGGTTGAGCAATTATGGTAAGAACATCCTACCACACAGCCACAAATGATAGTAGTTAGTTGAGGACAAGAAAGTTATAGAACCACTTCTTCTTCAGTGGCACCATTTTAGTGGAAAAGAGATGTGTTTGCAGTGAAGTTAATCATCTGTATACCTTCTGTACATGCCGATAGAAGGATGAACTCATTTCTCTATGAGCATGTATGATGTTGAATCTCTGTTGACATTCTTTGTAAACCATGTTGTATTGTGCAGTTTAGACAGCATTGCAGATGGTGTTTCACTGAACCTGCGCGATGTTGGATTAATCAACACTCCCAATTCCCAGCACTGCCAATGTGTGATGCGGAGTATGTGAGCTCACCCTGGAGAGCTGGGTTTTTAGCTCATGCCTAGCCAAGGTAATTTGCTTCTCACCTTGGAGCAGTTTTGGAACGGCGGAGCAACTGTGTTTGTGCCTTCTCTAAATGACTCACTTTTTTGGAATTGTTTCTGTCTGATTCTGAAATTCCATGATTTTTACAACCAGGAGAGTTTGTGCTTGAGCCCCTCTCCCTATTACTCTCTACATCCCTTTCTTTCGACAAAACTTTCATCCCATTTCTTTCTCTGGTTCTTGTTGAAAGGCATAGTTCAATATAATTTACTCACCCTCTCGTCATTCCAAACTTGTAAACTTGACTTTTATTCACCTTCAAAACACAAGAAAAAATTTTGTAATTGAAGCTCAACTGTGCTTACTTGATGCACGAGAACAAACCTCATTGGTTCTTGTGGAAACTCAAATGTTCTTGCACGACACATGAGAACAAACATTGGTTTGTGCATGAGACAAACATGTTTGAGTTTCCATTTACCATATTTAAAGTGCTCTAGGTATGTGTGTTTGTCAGTGTTTTCTGACAAATAATTTGTGTATAAAAGCCTAAATTTGATCTGTTCATGATATTACATATCATGGGCCAGATTTACTAAACAGGGCAAATTGGCGTTAGAGCGCAATTCCATAAAAGCGCTGATGGGAGGGGAAAATTCTTTGTGTGATTTACTGACAATGCGCATTTTAAAGAATGCAGACGCAGCCAGATCATTTCCATAATGACCAGCGCAGTCTACCAAGAGCAGTGCAAATTACCGCCTGCTTTAAGACATGCTTTTTTTGGGCGTTAAATAATAGTGCAAATACCACTAATTAGATGAGCACAAACATTAGTTAATCGCGTTGCGTGATTCATTTTAATATTCTCCTCCCATAAATTCTGTGTCTGAAAGGGAAACTCCTACAAATGCATATTCAATAAGTCAGGCGCAAAAATAACTGTCCACACCTTTTCAGCACTAATTCTTCATTGCACGTTTTTAGTAAATCCTGACAGTACTATTTTAACGCCAAAAGACGGTTTGCACTGCCGCAAGCTGTTAGTAAATCTGGCCCCATGTTTCTTAAGAAGATTTGGATTAAACTATTTGATTCATATGGATTTTTTTACAATCTCTTTATGAATTTTTTGAACCGTCAAAATTTTGTTGTAAGATAATTGCATTTTGAAGATAATTGAAAGTCTTAGGGGTTTAGAATGACATTATGGTGACTAAATCATGAAAAAAAATCTTTTAACATTAGTAAACTATGACATAACTTTAATAATCAATATAGTAAGTAATATTAATACAAATTTTTTATTAATTTACAAAGTATGGTTCAGTACTGTTACTGCTTTTTTAAAAATAGTAAAACTCTATTTAGTTTTCGTTTCTTTCGGTTAATTAATCGGTATCGGCCAGCGCGGTCCAACCTAGCTATCGGTATCGGTAAAATCCACTATCGGTCGACCTCTACTCTATAATATCTTCCATTCTCTGCACCCCTAAGGCCCTGCTGTTATGATTATTGCCACACTTTTATTGCTAAGCACTCTTATTTGCTCCAGCGTCCTCCCAGATCTACGGGGGAGCCGCTCATTACACACCTCTGAGCCTCAGTCAGAGCTCACTTGAGATGTAGCTCAACTACCTGTCATTTAAAGCAGCACATAAACACATCAAAGTTGCATCCACAAACACATCTGCTTCTTCTAAAACGGACATCTTGAAATGGCAAAGTTTATGGCTGTTTCATCTCATTCGATTTTGTTGGACTAGGTACGAACTGATCTTGTCCCAAATGGCACCCTCAGCCCTAACAAAGAGTTATATTGAGGGCGGCTTGCAGCTGAATAGGGGGCACTATTGAGCACCTTTTAACCATAAGATAAAAATGTGACAGCCTGTGATCTTGGGGATAGATAAACAGAAGTGAAGACCACAAGCCTGCACATCCACATCAAGAGTCCCATTTGAGATACAACAATTTTTATTTTTTTTCATGCATATGATGTCCTTGTTATAATCAGTAATCTACAGTAAATTACTACATCGAATCCACAATTTGGCAACATAATTTCACAAAAGGGTGCATTGAGGATGCACTGAGACTGCATCAGGGGCTCAGGTTGATAACCTTTTGAACCATGAGATTTTTGAACCCTGAGAGAAATGTGACGGCCTGTGATGATCTTGTGGACAGATACATACAAGTGAAGGCCGCAAGATTGCATGTCCACATCAAATGTCCCATTTGAGACATGTCCATTTTTACCATGCAAATAAGGTTTCCGTTACCTTTAGTCATACTCGATAATCTACAGTAAAATAGTTTATAAATTACTACATCCAGTCCACAATTTGGTAACGTAATTTTCAAAGGGGCTTAACAAGTTTGTAAAGCAGCTACATAGGGGGCGCTATTGAGCACCTTTTTAGTCATAAGTTGAAAAAGTGACAGCTTTTGATCTTATGTATAGATACACACAAAAGAAAGTGGAAAGACCACATGTCTTATTTGGGACATGTACATTTTAATAATGGAGATGAGGTCTCCATTACTCTGAGTCATACTTAGTAATGTACAGTAAATTATTTGGGTCATAAAAGTCATAAGGAATTTCAACAAGGTGTTAGGTTTTCAGCCATAAACATAAAGTTTGCAAGAAATGGTTTCCTTCTGGACCTGAATGTTGCTCTCAAGAGTAAGAATAAGATGAGATATCAGTGTTTCAGTTGCAAGCAATAATACATAAAGTTTTCATATGCAGTTCATTTAAGATTTTCTTTATCTTACATATTGAGTAACTGCATCAAAGCGAGACTTTGTAGCTGTTTTGACTGGATCTAAGATAATGTCATTCCCAGATTAAGTTTTCACTGTCTGATCGTTTGATTGACTAATTTGTTAAGTGAGTAATTCAACACTGTCTGTTCTGATAAAGTCATGAGAATATGTTCTCAAGTGTGTAATAGTATTAGCCTGAGAATCAGGTTTAGATAAGTAAAATAAAAGGCCAACCGTGAAAGAAACTGTTTCATACTATATGAAATATACTGGATGGCCTCTCAGAGTTTAAAAGAAAATTCTGTCATCATTTACTCACCATCATTTCATTGCAAATCTTTTTTAATCAATCGGGCACAGGATAAGAAATTTTGAAGAGCGTACTAATTAGCTTTCAAGCTTCCAATGAAACAAAAAACATCATAAAAGTATCATAACTGTGATCCTTTGAGGCAGAACAGAAATTTAGTTAGTTTTATTTGAATGATTGCAAATTGAAGTGTAAGTGATCGGTCAGTGCCTGACAGATGAAGAGGGTCAGTAATAAAGCTCTAAAGGTGATGAGGCAGTGCTTGCTTGTCAGGTCGGTGTTGAGAGGTAGTTAATCAAACCATGTCTGGAATGGAGTTTGGTTTCGACCCCACTGCAGGCCCTAAATCAGCAGGTTATATTTGGTCCAGTGGGGCCCGTCAGAGACTGCAAGCCCAGGTATAGAGCAACAAAACACCAGCTAAACACCTCCTCAGAATCTGGAAGAGATTTTGGAGCATATGAAGTGACAACCCAAATGTCTATTGTCTATTTTTAATCTCTATAGTAGGGAAGTGTATATATTTTCATATTTTCATTTTCACTGAAACGTCATTTTATTAAAAGTAAATTTTATGAACCTTCTTAAAAACTCTGAGAAAAAAACAACAACAAAACAGGAGGCAGAGAGACATTTGTCTGCAGACTGAATCCAAGAAGATATTCTGTTGAGTAACTGGCATATATTCAAAATATACATAGTCTGAATATCTGCTAAATATCTGTGTATACTTTAAATGAATATTAAAGCTCAAACTAAATAGGACAGCTCTCTATTTCTCAATAGAGAGCTCTCTATTGAACAGCTCTCTATTTCGCAATCCTTTTGCTCAATTCACTATCACCATCTTTTCTGAACAAAAGAGCCTGTGTGTGAAAGTTCAAATACCAGTGAGGCCACATATTGTGGCCATCCAAAGAAAAACACGGCTTTCTCCGTCACTGTGTGATTATCAGCAGGGTGGAGACATAAATAGCACAAACTCTGATAAGGAGTAACAGGCATCCACAGTGCTGCTGTAGTCATGTTTTTGGTGCTAACGTTACTAAAAAAGAACTACAGAATGCAGGCGAGGAGGGAATGGAATGGAAAGTTTGGTCGTTTGGATTAGAGGAATGACAGGTTTTTGTGACACGAGGTTCTCCATATTGGGGTCAACACCACACATGGGGTCACCATAAATGCAAATGGAATTGTGGGGGGATTTCAGTGAACTGTATTTATTTATGATGTAAATAAAATCTTTGTCTAGCATGATTTTTATAGTGATTGGCTAATCCCACATATGAAATATGTAGCTTTTCTTGTGCTTAAAATATGATGTGAGATGTAGGCTACAATGCAAGAGCAAATGGGAACTCTGTCTTTGACTGTCATTGACAAATAAGAATGATCAGATATAGAAAAGTAAAAAAAAAAAAGAAAAAAGATATTTAAATTTAGTCATTTATCAGATGCTTTTATCCAAAGCGACTTAAAAATGAGGACAATAGAAGCAATCAGAACCAACAAAAGAGCAATAATGTGTAAGTGCTGTGACAAGTCTCGGTTAGCCTAATGCAGTATACGTAACAAGGTTTTTTATTTTAATAAATAAAAAGAAAACAAGTAGATAGAATAGAAAAAGAATAGGGAACGTCTCGGCTACGTATGTAACCCTCGTTCCCTGAAGGATGGAACAGAGACGTTACGTCGGTGACCGACGAATTGGGATCTCGCTTAGCGAGACCAATCCACTTTGAGTGTAAACTAAACGAGCCAATGCACATTGGCATGCGATGATTGCATCCAGCTGCTGCTGATCACAGCGTGAGTATAAGTAGGCAGCAGGTGCAACGCATATTCAGGTTTTCGCTGAGGAGATGAGCCGGTGACCCGGCCGCTCAGCGGTGGTACAGTAGCCGTGGCGACAGGACGTGACGTCTCCGTTCCGTAACCGTGACGTTCCCTTTCAGTCGGTCACTCCGAGTCAAGTCAGTGACCTACGAATTGGTATCCCTATCAAAGCGCCACGGATGCTGCCCCTTCCAGTGTCCTGTGGGAGTCTCCCACGCCCTCTCTTTCTCTGGCGTAGGCCGGGGCTCACCACAAGAAGGCCAGCTACCATCGTCATAGCACTACCCACTCAGTGAGACTGGACAACACTGGGAAAACGTACCCGTTCTGTTTGGAACAGGAACGTTGTGGAGGTCCTACCCTTCCCGAAGGAGGTTTCAGAACACTTACTCATATGATCAAGTGTTTAGGCGCATATGGAAGATTAGAGGTGATTGTAATCCTCTTTAAGAACGCAGACTGACTGCCCGGGGAAACATGGGTTCTGTGGCTATACTGTGGACTTTACACATATGGGATCCAATTAGGTCTCTACATATGGAACCCAGCCCTCTACCGGTTCTCACGGATTCATCGAGTGAGGGCCTGATGCTGGATGCTCCGCCACGTCTGGCTGCCGAGGGGACGGAGGAGCTCGACAGGGTCTGCTGTATGGACTCTCTGGAGCAGTTATAGCAAGCCGACCCGAAGCCGGGGCCTCTCAGTGCTTCTACCCGTTTGAGGTGAGAACACAGGGGGATACGGGCTCCACACAAAGGCTATAGAATTTAGCAAACGTGTTAGGGGTCGCCCAGCCCGCAGCTCACAAATATCTGCCAGCGAGGCACCACGAGCCAGCGCTCAGGAGGATGCGACACTTCTAATAGAGTGAGCTTCCAACCTGAACGGGCAGGGCACACCCTGTGCCTGATAAGCCAGGTTGATGTCGTCAACTATCCAGTGGGCCATCCTCTCCTTAGAGACGGCATTCCCCTTCTGCCGGCCTCCGTGACAGACAAAGAGCTGGTCTGAGGTCCTGAAGCTTTGTGTCCAGTCTACGTAGCATCTCAAGGCTCGGACGGGACAAAGCAAAGCTAGGGCTGGGTCTGCCTCCTCCGGGGGCAGCGCTTGCAGTCTCACCACCTGATCCCTGAAGGGAGTAGTGGGAACCTTGGGCACATAACCGGGCCAGGGCCTCAGGATTACCTGGGAGTCAGCCGGCCCAAACTCTAGGCAAGATTCGTCGACCGAAAATGCATGCAGGTCCCCTACCCTCTTGATGGAGGCCAGTGCAAGCAGAAGCAGAGTTTTCATTGATTAAAAACTTCAGCTCAACTGTCTGCAAAGGCTCAAATGGGCCCTGCTGTAGTGCTTTGAGCACTAGAGACAGGTCCCAAGAGGGTATAGAGGGGGGCTGTGGAGGATTTAGCCTTCTCGCTCCCCTAAGGAACCTGATGACCATGTCATTCTTCCCCAGTGACTTCCCTTCTATGGGGTCATGGTTAGCAGCAATCGCAGCAACATAGACTTTAAGGGTGGAGGGAGACAGCCTTCGCTCCAACCTTTGCTGCAAAAAGGACAGCACAACTCTGATCGGCATCTTCGGGGGTCTTCTCTGTGAGAAGAACACCACTCGATGAACAGGTTCCACTTCAAGGCATAAGCGTGTCACGTAGACGGTGCTCTCGCCGAAGTGATGGTGTCAACTACCTCTTGGGGTAGGTCACCTAGAACCTCCGCCACAGGGTGCCCCGTCTCTGAGTCAGCAGATCCTTCCTCAGAGGAATCGGCCAAGGAGGGGCTGTCATGAGGAGCATCGGTTCCGGTAACCAGGTCCGGGTGGGCCAATAGGGCGCCACTAACAGGACCTGCTCCTCGTCCTCCCTGATCTTGCACAGTGTCTATGCTAGAAGGTTCACTGGGGGAAACGCATTCTTGCGCAGGCCCCGCGGCCAGCTGTGTGCCAGTGCGTCCGTGCCGAGTGTTTCCTGGGTCAGGGAGTAAAACAACTGCCAGTGAGAGGTCTCTGGAGAGGCACAGGTCTACCTGAGTGGCTCCAAAACATCTCCTAATCAGCTGGGCCGTCTGGGGATGGAGTCTTCATTCTTCCGGGAGTTGTGCAGACCAGAAATGTGAATGGCATGAAGCGACCTCAGATGCTTCTGACTCCAGAGGAGGAGGTGGCGGGCGAGTTGCGACATGCGACGGGAGCGTAGACCACCTTGTCGGTTGAGATATGTAACGGTCGCAGTGTTGTCCGTGCGGACCTGTTCTAGGGGCACTATTGGCCAGAGAAATGCAAGGTCTGAGGTGAAGGTTTGGCGGCAGGCCGGTGTGACTTGGACCCGGTGAGTGCCGCGTTGCCATGCCACCATGGGACTTGGCCATGGAGCCAGTGTTGAAGCGGTCTCATATGAAGCAGCCCCAGCGGTGTGACTGCCGCTGCAGCGGCCATATGCCCCAGGAGCGAGACGATTTGGGTAGCCAGGCACCCAGACACCGTTCAAGCTGGACCAGCGGGACCACCGACATACCCACGGTGGGGCAGCGAGGTGGAATGCAGGGACCCGGTCTGTGGGCGGACCGAAGAAGGTTCTGAGTGTGCGGTGCATGCTTACCTGGTTCCATGGTTGGCAGAAGGTGCGTGAGTAAGGCCTTTGATGACGCTCTCGAACCGCCCGCTGCTGTCTGCTGGCGAGAGAGGAGGATGAGTGTGGACCGGTGTTGGTCCGTCCGTGACTCTCCATGTCCTCTTGGGACTCAGAGACAGAGAAAACCGCTCTCCTGTCGAGATTTTTTGGAAATCAGATTCTCCACCCGGCCCTCCTCCGGGGGAGGCAGAGGTGTATTCACCACCCCCCCAAAGAGCAGTTCCCTCTTTCTCTGGGTCGCCCGTCCTGGGGCCTCTTGCTCTTCTGCTCACCACCAGGTTGACGGGCGCCTGGACAGGCAGGGCAGCCTGCCTATGCCCAGCTCCATGGCGCCGCTTGCTTGAGGCTGCTGCGGATACGGCATGGGAGCGGGGGTGGACGCAGGGGGCCGCCTTCGGCGACGAGCAGGCTGGGTTGCTGTGGCCGGCGGATGAGTGGAGGCAGCAGCTGCCCGCTGGGGCAGGACATGAGCCACAGTCTGCTCCTGTGCAGCCGAGAACTGCTGGGCCCGGTTCTCGACTGCGTCGCCGAGGAGGCCAGTCTGGGACACAGGGACCTTGAGGAACCGACTTGTTGGCGTCCCTCATGTCGACCAGACACAGTCAGAGATGGCGCTCCTGGACCACAAGTGTGGACATTGCACGACCCAGAGAACTCGCAGTGACCTTCGTCACTCGGAGCGTGAGGTCAGTGTGGTTCGGAGCTCCTTTTAGAACTTCCGGATCGTGTCCTTTTAGAACTCCACTCGAGTCCTACCCTCATGGCGACCTGGGAAAGCATAGCCGTCATTTCCGGATCCGATTCAGGCATTGCTACAGTCCCGGAGGGCAGCAGTGCAGCCGAATCTTCCTCTCCAGAAAGCTCCGGCTCACCCTCCATGATTGACATCCGGTCGTCGGGAGGAGCGCCGAAGGATACCGCTGGTACACTCTTTGAGAGGACCCAGCACGTTCCCTCTGCCGCTCAACTGGTTGCGGAGCGCAAGAGGAGCGATGGTCCCTCGAGGGATGGTTCCCTGGAGGGTTTGCCACCACTATAACCCTCAGACCACCCGTATTACCGCCTGAAGTAGTCCTCGCCTGTCTGCAGCCAGGACAAGAGCCAGATCGAGGCAGGCAACGGAGCTCTGCCCCTTTTGAGGTAACGGAGCCTGGTCTGCAGTTCCCAGATGATTATCTTCCCGCAATGGGAAGATAACTCATCCACGAACGCCACTTCAGCGTGCTTTGTGCCCAGACATGTGAGGCAGCGATCGTGACCATCACCCAGCGCCAGGTAATGACTGCATCCAGAAACGCACGGGTGGTACGTTGTCTATAGCAAGTCCCACATCGTCTTTACAAAGACGTTATGTCGAGTTTGCCAGACGCAACGTCGTCTTTAAAAACACGCCCCCGTGAATGCTCTTTTAGGGAAAAAGCTCTTTTAGCGTGCTGAAGCGCACAGGGGAGATGGCTGCCTGCAACACAAACAGGGGGTAGTGCAGCCTGGATGCAATCATCGCATGCCAATGTGCATTGGCTCGTTTAGTTTACACTCAAAGTGGATTGGTCTCTCTAAGCGAGATCCCAATTCGTCGGTCACCGACGTGAAACGGAGTGACCGACTGAAAGGGAACGCTAGCGTTAGAGGGTCATTTTTTAAATAAAAATAAAAAAGCCAAAAGAATAGAAAAAGAATAGAGAATGCTAGTGTTAGAAGGTCATTTTTTATAATAAATAAAAAGAAAATAAGTAAATAGAAAAGGAAGAATAGAGAATGCTAGTGTTAGAGGGTCATTTTTTTTTAAAATAAAAATAGAACAAGCCAAAAGAATAGAAAAGAATAGAGAATGCTAGTATTATAAGGTAATATTTTATAATAAATAAAAAGAAAATAAGTAGATTGAATAGAAATAGAATAGAGAGTGCAAGTGTTAGTCAAATGAAGATGGAAGAGATGTTTTAAGAGATTTTAATGTTTTAATATAATTTTGAGAAAACTCTTTCAAAGTTTCATAGTTAAAAAAAAAAAAAGTTTTCATCAGACATTTTCTAAAAATGTCACATGGTGTATCAATCAAATAAAAATTAACATTTTCTGTACAACTTAAACACACACCAAAACGTGTATCAAAATAGAAAGGGCAGTGCCTTGACTCATTATGATAATTTATAAGCATTTTATTAGCTTGATTGTTTGTTTTCTTTTTTTAATATTTGTAGCAGGTATATATTTCACATTTTGAATTCTATATTGGCACTGTAATTAGAGGTGTGATTATTATCAGCTGTAAATACTCTTTTTGTTACTCTTTTTTTACTCTTTTTTTTTTTCCTTTTTTTACTCTTTTTTTTTTTTTTTTTTAAATTACATTATGAAAAAAGTTTGCAGATACCCTTTGCATTTTTTAAGCATAAGGAAGGTCAATTTCAAAGTTTCTTTGAAGGTAAAAACTATTATGCTATATTTTTGTTTCTACTCGTTGACCACATGACCTTTGTTGGTAACAGTTTTCAAATTCATATCAAAAGAAAATATATAATATACTTTTGTAATATACCAAACTTCTCAGAATGTCCCCCCCCCCAAGAATCTAATCATTTTAATGAGGCTTTTTATGATATCGTGGCAGTTGTACCACCCTGAATTTTTTTGATAAATTATGTTTTCACAGTTGAATATTAGGCTACTGTAAAGTGTCAGTGAGTTTCCTAAAACAAATGGTGTCTCGTTTTCTCACAACCAAGAATTTTGTAATTTAAAAGGCTTAACAAAAAGTCTTTCTAGCAGCTGAAGCTCTGAGGTCTATATACAGTCCGGAGCCCCATGTGTCCTATCTGTCTTTAGTGAATGTCCTCATTGTCTTCAGCACTCACTTTGCCGTTCTCATTTGACCCCTTTCTTTGCTGTGTTCAGGTGGCGTTACATCTGCGGCCCATCCAGTCCCTGCCTGTGCATCAGAAACCACTGGTCTTCGTCCTGAACTCCCCTCAGCCCGTCCTCTGGAAGCTTCGGACAGAGAAACTGGCCTCAGGAGTCAAACGCATCTTCCATGTGAGTCTGAGTTGCTTTATGACTCTCAAACCATCTCTCTATCACGTCCCTGTCTGTCTCCCCATCCTCCCCAGCACTGCTTCTGAGCCAACTCCATCCACATTTTCTCAGTAATAAATATTCAGATTCTCATTCATTCCAAATCAACAAGCATCTTTAAACACACAATTCATTTACACTCTCTTTGGCTCGTCTTACCATCCTGAAACAAATTTCTCCACTCTCCTGTCAGCAGAGGTGTTACTCGCTCAAAGATGCATTCAGGTGTGTGTACCCAGAGGAAATACAAACATGCTCACACGCACACATCCATACACACATAAACACACCCCATGCCAACACAACCATCTTTTAGACAGAGGCTTGTGTAATTGCATCTGGCACAGGCTCACAGGTTTATATTGACTGCTGTAGTCTGTGGATGTTCACCACGCTGCCTGACGGATGTTTGGTGGCGAGACGGTGCTGAGATTTATACTCTAGTTGTGGCTTCGCTCTGTTCCCCACTGCTTTACCCATTGCTTTCACCACAGAAACACTTATTTCTCAGTGGGTGCTCTTTCGCAGTTTATTTCTCAGTAGTTTAGTTCTCAGTTATGCATCAACTTTGTATCAAAAGTTTATTCTAAGATAAAAAAAATTGGACATCTGTTGACATGAAGTGAAAGTGTTATTAATGAGTTATTTATGTGAATAGTTATTAATGTGAATAGTATGGCTTAGATTATTTGGTCTAAGAAAATTAAGAAATATTCATGTTGAGATCTCTGACTTTGGATTGCAGAATTTTGCATCTTGGGAAATGTAAAAGTCTCCTGAGATCGCTATTGAAACTCTAGAGGAGACGTGTATGCAGAGAAAAAAATCTGAGCAGCAGGACAGCCTCATTTATGAAACACAAGCAGAGCAGGATTTTGTAAATTGTTTGTAAAACCATCAGCGTAGTTTTGGGGATAGATGTGTACCCTTAATAGCTATGTTTACATGTACACAAATAATCTGTTTATAATTGGATTGATGGTTCAATTGGATTCAAAAGCCTACATGTAAACACTCCAGTCGATCTGTTTGAGCTTGATCCGAATGAAGTTTGGTGGTAGACCAGCAATAATCCAATTAACAGGAAACTTGTAAATGCTTCAATTGGATGATTTTTGGATTTAAAAATACCTTGTGCACATGACCAATGCAGTTACACACACACACACACACACACACACACACACACACACACACACACACACAAAACCCTTTTCTTCTCTAGCTTGCTTCCTAGTCTAGCTGTCAAATAAACTTGGCATTTTATATTAAAAATATTGTTAGTTCGTTGATGAATTGCTTTTGTTCTGGATAAAAGCACCTGCTTTTGCATTAATGTAATGTTTAATAATGTTTTTCATATGTTTTATAAATTGATAAATTTGCGTGTTTATTTACGTTATCATGTCAGTGGATGAAACTGAATTTTTACTAAATACTTGCTAAAAAAGCTCTTGACAAATTTGTCAGCTTTCTTTTTAGATATGTTATCAAGGCAAAAATGACAATTAAACTAACGGTAGTGTTTGTTTGGGGTACATTGGATGCATCCCGATTGACAAGAAAGTGTACACAAGTGTATAAAGTACCAAATTTTGCTATAAGTTTAATCGCAACCTATAATCCTTGCAGTTAATAGTGTTCACCGTCTGTTTAATTGCATGTAGTTTAACTAACTGCATGGTTTTCACTGTACCACTAATAACCTACTCCTAAATATAATGTAGAAACTTAAATCTTTTGTTTAAGCTGCTTTGCAACCAGAGGTGTCATGCCCATTCAAAGTGTTTTTGAGCCAAGTGAATTTTGAATGCAACTTCCAAAAGACAAGAAAAAGCCGATTAATATTTTTTATATTCAATAGAATCACACCGGCATGATTAGAACGTTCAGCGCGTCATATTTTTGTGCAAATCAGCATGGTACACATTATGTTATCATTACTAACTTATTTAATATTCAGTACACATGCACGAAGTGTAAAACGAGAAGGGCATAACCTTACGAAAAAAGAAAACACGCAAATATTGCGGTTGTTGCATTCCTCTGCGGTTATGCTCGTCAATAGCGCGGTATTGCGATATTGCGGTTATTGCGACAGCCCTATTTCACGGTGTAAACAGCTTCAGTGATTTTAATGGGAGTTTTTGAGAGTGCTTGAACTCTAGACTGTCAGTGAAAATGTTCTTTGATAATGTAAATGTTCTTTGCTCTCTTTATGTACAATGAAAGTGTTATGATTAGTAGCCTAATTTACAATGTTTTTATTCACATTAACTTTCAATGTTAAATTCACATTAAATATAAAGTCAGTCGTATTAAAATATGTTATGGCATGACACCCATATTTAATAGATTACATTATTAGGTTACTTTGACCATCGCCCACTAGATCAACTAACATAATCTATAAAGGTGAGAATCAAGATATTTCATGATATAGTTAATGCATTTGGGAATGTTTCGAATATAAAGGAAAAACATAAATAAAACATAAGTGCTGTTGTGGCTGCTGTGTGTAACATGACATGCATGTTTCTTTCTTTCTTTCTTTCTTTCTTTCTTTCTTTCTTTCTTTCTTTCTTTCTTTATGTAATGTAATGTTTTGATCGCTTGATCATCCAGTGAAACAACAGATTTCTCTCTGGTGCTGCATGCAGACTTCTTCAATCATTTTATCTGTTTAAACCCTACATTTTTTTTGTTTTTGATAATCCATTTCTCTCAGATGTTGTAATATGAAAGAAATGATCTATCACTTCTTCTGTTAGATCACAATTTTTAACACTCATTTTAACGCTCATTTTAACACTCACAACAACAAAACGGTGTAAATCTAAATGAAGGTTTTTCTTTTCTCATACATCCATATCTATTATATCTATGCCACTGCATGAGACAGTTTACCTTAGAATGATTTTTACAAAAGATTTACACAGATATTCATACATTTGTTTTATGAATAAGCTCATTGTTATCTAGAAGAAACAACTGAGATATTAAGAGATCTCCTCCTGAGATTTTTCTTTTCTACAAGTGTGCTTTCAAAACATCTCGCCTGGAACATAATCAGAATCCGTATCTAACGACACACCTATTTTAAATCCAAACTCTTTTGTATTCACTGAACTGTAGAGGGCATTCACAATAAGAAAAAAAGAAAGATTCTTTCATTTGTTTCATTTGTTTTCATTTGAGTTTAGGGAGTTGTTTATTCATGGAAACAATTTAGACACTCCGGTTTGATCGAAGCAGTGTTACTCACAAATATATAATAGACCAATGAGATCAGCGACTAAGACTCTCCCTGACAACATTATTGTTTTCTAGCCATCCTGTGAAACAGTGCAGAGTTACTTCACTCCTCTTTACCCTAAAATAATAAGATGACAAGATCCAGGGCGTTCCTCACGGCACTGAGGGAGCTCAGAGGAGAGCTGGAAGGGGGTTTAAGTAAAGAGAGCCAACCCCCTGAACAGCCAACCATATTTAGTCAGGAGAGCACTAAGGCTTAATGAGTAAATGAAAGTGGGCTGCAAAGGATCTCTGATCATAAGCATCGCTATCCAGGATGGGACATGATTTAATAGATTACATTATTAGGTTACTTTGACCATCGCCCACTAGATCAACGATCAGCGAGTCTCAGAAACTAAATAAGATTTGGGCAAACCCTAAAGATTTGTTGCTAGGCGCTTTTTTTGAAGAGGGGGGAAAAAGTCGCTAAAGGAGTCTGCAAAGTCACGAAGTTGGCACTGTGCATCTCCATTTATCCAACTACGGGCTTTGCCACGGGTCAAACAGAGAATGCGCCCTGCATTAATCGTGCGTTAATAAAATTAGTGCCGTTAAAATGAATTTGCGTTAACGTGTTAACTTTGACAGCACTCATTTTTTTTTATAATTTTTCCAGCTTTATTTTAATTAATAAAAACAAATTTTAATAGATTTACTTTTAGTTAACAACACTGCTCTTATTTTTTGCAAGCATTTTTTGTGGTTTTGTTAATGTCTGAGAAGTGGCATACTGTAAATTGGTGGTTGTCACATTGGTCTGTGTCTGTTGGTACAGTATGAATTAGCCTTAACAAGCAAAAATTTCTGCGTTCTTTTACATGGACCTGAGATTCATTTGAATCCCAAACTTCTGCAAAAACTGCACATCATTGTTACTAAATGAGAAATTCTTGTAAAGGCCAATCCGAGACAGGTCGCCCGCAACCATGACTGTTAAATAAATTATGCACCAAAATACCCACATTTGGTTGGTAACGGGTGTTAATTTCCCTGTCCCTTTCACATGAGAAAATCACAATGCAGCGAGCGCAAGAGGCCTCACTAGATTAACTGTCACACTCTTCCTGCCTTGTGTACACTGTAAATACCTTTATGTAGCTAGCGGTTCTATGCAATAATCATTTTCAAATGTGTTTTGAAACCGTAGCATTCCAGAGCAATATAGTGCTGAGAGCCGCTATTATTTCCATGTGTGTAGATAAGTTCTGCTTTCCTGCTTATGTTGTGAATGCGGATGTAAAATGACTCAACATACGCAAATGAAATACATGCTTTCTTTGTCTGTGTTTAAGGAACTTTCTTAAATATGCATTCTGACAAAATTATGAATGTCTTCATAACCCCTTTATTGGCCACAGAGAGTTGTCCAACTGTACTACACCCTACATTCTCTTTGTGTGAGTCAGTCCACTTTGACCATGTTAGATTCGATCTTTCCTCCAAAATTCATATCGCTTGTCATTCATCAACTGGGTGTGGGTAGGGAATAGTTATTCTATAAAACTGCCCATCAACATATTTCATTCTTGTTGCATGGGAAAAACTGAGCACAGAATGAAACCAAACCACAGTAAACCATGTTTTTTTTAGTTTGTAACCAAGGCTCAGGTTTCAGATACTGTTGAGATTATGGATGAGAAAAATGTAATATTGTTCTAGACCGCAAATTGAGTTATTTCCTGTAGAGACAGGATGTATTCTTATGTTGGCTTCATATAATTTCAGGCAGATGACTATGGGCAAAATATATTTCAGAGGAGAACGTGCTGAGGTCATCCTTGGACGTTTATTAGCAAGGCAACGCTCTTGTAAATGTCTAGTTTTGTATGTAGTGCTATTAAAGATCATATTTATGCTTTTGGCAAAGCCCAGGGTAACTTACGAGAAAAGATGAAGATTGGATTTGCGACAGATATCTTAGCAGGTAGCTGTGGTTAGGCCAAGACAAATCCTCAAAGCGCTCATAACAAATATGATTGACTTCTTAAATTGAAGCTGAGTGACTAAAATGTAAAGTGACTAAAATCTTTGATACCTTATACTGTCTAGAGCAGTTTCACATCTTCCGTTTTTGGAAGGCAATCCCAAAATACAGTACAAAGGATAATTCAGTTATAAATGTCAACGCTCTACATGGCGAGTAAATCGCTCTTGTTAGCCATTGGCTAATAAATTGTTAGATTTCACTTGCTCAGATGTATTTTCACTCGCCTTGACTTCACACTTGACTAAGAATTTGAGAATTTATTGTCTTTATAGTTTGTACACTAATAGGAATTATATCAATGGATGCACAGCATATTTTTCGGACAATAAACTTTGTGTTTCTCTTAAACACACACAAAGAGAGAGAAAGTGAGAGAGTCTTACATAACACATAGAAATGACATGCTACATGTTAAATATGCTGTTTGTAATTATTTTGCCATTAAAAACAAGCAGAAGCCCAACTGGTTCCTACAGTAGTGGGCGTAAATGATGCACATTTTGCCAAGCAACAGAAAATGTTACCTTACCTTTAGTATAAATAGCATTTTTGCTATTTGTACTTGCTATAAATAGCATGCACTGCTATTTATACAGCTTCTGCCTAAAATGGCATACAACATTTAGCAACATGCTAATATCAAACTGTTGTTAACTGTAAACATTAAAGGGATAGTTCACCCAAAATGAAAATTCTTTCATTAATTACTCATCCTTATGTCGTTCCAAACCCGTAAGACCTCTGTTCATCTTCATTCTGCTTTTTGTGCACAGAGAAAACAAAAATAATGACTTCATTCAGCAGCGGACTGACCCAAAAGCGAAGAAATTGTTCAATGAAATCGTGACTTTTGATTTCTTTGTGCACAAAAAGTATTCTCGTATCTTCATAAAATTACGGTTGAACCACTGATGTCACATGGACTATTTTAACGATGTCCATATTATATTACGTTTCTGGGCCTTGACCGTGGTAGTTCACTTGCTGTCTATAAAGGGTCAGAAAACTCTCAAAAATTTCATCAAAAATATCTTAATTTGTGTTCCGAAGATGAACGAAGGCCTTATGGGTTTGGAACGACGTGAGAGTGAGTAATTAATGACAGAATTTAAATTTTTGGGTGAACTATCCCTTTAATAAGTGAGACTATTAATGTTGTTTTATGTGTTATATCAGTATTGATATATTGGGCATTTCAAGATTAGCACTTTCGGCATCAGTTAATAACACATTAGCTACCCTGCTCTCTACATTATCATCAGATTTGGCCATTGAAAAGTGAACTGACCATTAGTTTTGACTGATAGCACAGAAATACTGGTGCCTTATGTGAGCTGATGATGTGATCTGTTGGCTCTTTGTTGCAAATGGGAACTTCTCAAATCCTGTGTCTCCTGGAACATCTTAAGAATGAGTCAGAACTGCGAAAAAGGACCTGATCCCATTGTTGAGCTGTCAGCATGTACCTCCAGCCCTTACTTCACATCTTCCTTTTGCGCTTGGCTTTGATTTTATTAGCCCAAGTCTCATGATGACATCATCTGAATACACACATGCACACACAGCCCTCACAGTTAGTGTGAGATCAGCCAGGGCAATGAGCTCACACTTTTACTAGAAGAACCTCCTTACCAGGCATCCTGACACACTAACGGAATTCATCCTTTTTGTAGAGCAACTCACACACACACCCTGTTCCATGCCGGAACTATTTCCGGCTCGACGCTCTGTGAAGTGAACTCTGTTCCAGCACATAGCTGCAGCAGATGGCTCAAGAGTGTGTAGCATCAGAGCCAAGTCTTGTGCGATTTTGTTTAAAACTTACAAACATGGCTGGAGAAGAAGCAGAGGGTTTACATCTGCTCACATCTAGGCACAAATCAACCCAACTAGTTCAGATCAGCTACTTCAGAATCAATGACATGAGCTCATTTTCTGTTTGAATCTGAAAAAAAAAATCAATCATACAATGACATCAGTAAACCTGTTTTAATTTCTAAATTTGAAATTCAATAAAGTCATTCATGTCAGGGTGTTACAACTGTCGTAATATAATATTGGGGAAAAAAAACTCATTCAATGAAAGAAATTGAATAGCTCATGTTTGGCATTGTGTTGAAGTGAAAAAAAAAATATATATATATGTGTATATATATATGTGTATATATATATAAACACTTAAAATAACAAGATGTGTACACCCACATGTATTTGAGATGAAAAAAAAATACACTTGATGGTTAAGCTACATCTTTTGATGAAAATAGTAGAAAAGTTTTTCAAAACCCACATGAGTACATTTTCTAAGAACTTGGCACATTTTCAACTATATTTTGAAAAGATTTTTTCTTCTCTTTATTTTTCATTGACCCTGCAACCAGGTTTCTACATCTCAGGCCCTCAAAGTTGGCCGCACATTTTTATAGTTGAATAATGGCTTTATAAGGCTGGTTGTCTGTGGATAAGCCTTGCCAACCCTTGTTTTCTGGTTCCAGCACTTGGAGGTCCAAAGAGGCAGATGGGAGTCCTGGAGTCTGAGCAGAAAGCTGGTTTTGGCTGCTTTGTATACATCGCCCAGCCCTAAAACAAAAGCCCTGAAATCCAAACATCTCATTGTATAACACAATCCCTATGACGCCATTGCCAATTTACCGCCAGTCGTGAAAGAGCCTGAAGGGGGACATGGGTGGATGCTTGTATATCAGAATCATCTCGAAACAAATATTGTTCTTGTCTGAAGAAGACCAGAACAGTTGCTGTATGTTGTACTTTCATTGCTGGTGAACAGCATGGGATACTGATATCTTCAACACTCTTCACGGCTTCACGGTCAAGCTTTGTAGGTCAACCAACAAGATTTCACAAAAAAAATTGCTCTTGGGTCGGTTGCACCAGCTGTGCGTAAGTTATATCTTAGCCTGGTTTTAACGTTACAGCTTGCACCATTAACTTAGTTGAACTTCTTAAATGTCATATTGTGCAACTACATATTAATTTACGGAGAGCTTTTTTGCCTTAAAGGTATAGTTCACCCAAAAATGAAAATTCTGTCATTAATTACTCACCCTCATGTTGTTCCAAACCCGTAAGACCATCTTCAAAACACAAATTAAGATAATTTTGATGAAATCTGAGAGCTTTCTGACCCTGCATAGATAGCAATACAACTGAAATGTTCCCCGACCCAGAAACATAGGAAGGACATAGTTAAAATAGTCCATGGGACATCAGTAGTTCAACCATAATTTTACAAAACTACAAGAATACTTTTTGTGTGCAAAGAAAACAAAAATAACGACTTTATTCAACAATTCTTCACCTCCAAATCATGTCTTCCGCCATTATCGAGAGCTCCTCTGCAAAAATTGTGGTTGAACCACTGTTTTACCGATGTCTTTACTACGTTTCTGGGTCTGGGAACATTTCAGTTGCGTTGCTGTCTATGGAGGGTCAGAAAGCTCTCGGATTTCATCAAAAATATCTTAATTTGTGTTTCGAAGATGAATGAAGGTCTTAGGGGTTTGGAACGACATGAGGGTGAGTAATTAATGACAGAATTTTCATTTTTGGGTGAATTATCCCTTTAACAAATGGTGTAACCAAAATACAGAGTTAATTATAAACTAGCATATACAGTAGACGTCTGATGCAACCCTACCCTGGTAAACAAGAAGGCTACTATGATCCACAAAATAGACCAGCATCAAACCAGCACTAATCAGCCTGGATCTTCAGCAGGGTCTTGTTAAATTGGGGACTGTGTTCGATCTGGCAGATGTTTATGAAATGATGGCGCAACATTTTAAAAAAGTTTGGGTGTTGTAAATTTGTTGCTCTTTCTGTATTTGCCAGTTGGCTGTTTTCCTGATTTTTATTGCCTTGGGAGGTTAGGAAAAACAGTCTCCCTCTCCCTCTGATTTTTAATTGAAACCATTACGGGACCAAAATTGGTTTTGCGATGGAGGTTGATCTGCAGGAACGCTCTTCTGTGGTGCTTGCAGACAGATGGTGTTGTTTGTTCCATGGCAGTCTCTCTCTCCAGTTCACAGGAACACGACCGTGGAATTTTGCCAGGAACTTGATTAGCTTTCTGGAGTGAGCGTAACAAATTACCCACAAATTTATTTACCACCTTCATCTCTTCAGCATGTCATGGCATTTTTTTTTTCCTTGAAGCTCACGTCACATCTCTTTACCCTCACGTCTGTTTCAAACACTTCATCAGCTACTACAGATATTTGTGCTTTCTCAAGGAGAGGGATTTTCATAGTGAGATTAGTGTCTGCTTATAATTGATATAAACCATTTTTGCATGCCATCTTTTCTTATTCTCAACATATGGTTGTAATATGTAGATGTTGATAGGCAGAAGGTGGAGGAAATCCAGTGAAATATGCTTTTAGAAAGCATGTAGGTAGAGGACAGATGTTAACCTGAGACATTGGTAGGACACAGGTGTGATGAACACTGTGCAAAAGTTGCCTTCTTTGGCAGAGGCGTAAATGTAGCTACCACTACAAAACCAGTGTAAAAACCATGGCAGCAGTGGAGTGTAAAATTTCATAACCCAATTTTTCAAACCTTTGGATCAGAAAATGCCAGATGTCAGGCTGTTCTTGCTTTCTCAGCAGAAGCAGATAAAACATTTTGGTTTGGCTGGATGATGTGATATTTAGTTGGGCTGTGTAAGACTCAGCAGCTCTGTAGGACATTTCTGAATCCATCAGGTTACCTCACAGGGTCTTTCAGAGTTCCCGTGAGCCTGAACACAGACTTAGACAGAGTCAGACTCCTGAGAGAAGAACATGGACATTAGGTCATATCGCTGAGCTAACCCAGGGCTAAGCTCCAGTCTGGACCTGTTTACCGACAGATAAGGCATAAACAGGAAGATTTATGCAGGGCTAAGCCTGCTGAAATATTCCAGACGGGTTCTTGTGTGAGTGAGAAGAGCAGGACTGAGAAGCGATGACACTCAAGACACAGAGGGAAACGTCATTCTTCTCAAACCAGACTCTGCTCCAATACAGACACTGTTCAGTGTACAGAAAATCTATTTTTTGTATCTTTATTGGATGGATACAGTGCAAAGCTGAGCAGTGTCACTCAACAGGTCATATTCACTACTAATTGCCTGCAAATGTTCTTATTTATATTAACAGGGAAGTTTCTCATTCTCAAATGTCTTTTAAACAGGTGTGTATAGGCATAAATTGGTTCTTACCCTTTAATTTAATTTACCCTCATGTCATTCCAAATCTGTATGAGTTTCTTTCTTATGCTGACCATAAAAGAAGATATTTTGAAGAATGCTAATCAAACATTTGATGGTCCCTATTGACTTCCATAGTATTTCTTTCCCAACTATGGAAGTCAATGGGGACCAACAACTGTTTGGTTCTTCAAAATTCTTCAAAATATCTTCTTTTGTGTTCAGCATAATAAAGAAACTTATACAGGTTTGGAACAACATGAGGGTGAGTAAATAATGACACAATTTTTATTTTTGGGTGAACTATTCCTGTAAAGACTTTCTGCACAATCACTCCATTAATGTATTTTTTTTAAATAATTCAATTTAAATATTTTGTATGCTTTGCTTGTATACAAAAATACAAAGTTTTATTTTTTATTATTTTTATATAAATTATTATTTTAATAATTTTATTATTTAAATTAAAAGCAAAAGTTACCTTTGTGATGTTCTGATTAAAAAGGCTTAACAAATATAGCCATAATCTAATAGACTGAATTCGGTTTCAGAATTCAGATTGTTTGTTTGTTTGTTTGTTTTTTCCTATTATTTTACTCTGGATCCTGTTTCATAAAGATACAGAAATAAGAACTGACTTTTGGGATTGGGATGAGGGTTTATAGCCTGAGGTAACTGCCTCCCACGGAGAGATTCTGCTGTTAACATACACCACTAATTATGCTCAATAAAGGTGAGCTGCAGCTTTCAGCACACACTAACCTCACTTTACTGACACTTACCACATCACTCATGAGACACACTGTTGAAAATGAACCTGCCTTTTAATTGCTCTCTGTTTTATTTTTGTTTACAGAAGTCTGTACAGATGTAAAGATGGTTTTGGGTTGGGGGTCGGGGATCTGGCTGAACTCCAGAGTGGGTTTATTGCTTTCATATTCCCTTTTGGAATTCTTGAGGTTTGAAACTCTTCCCAAAGCTTGGAGCTAATTTAGTTTTAGGCTTTTCCTTCTAATTCCTCGAGACTAATTACAGCCCTATTCCCGCAATTATATCGATAAACTCCTCTGTGCTCAGTTGGGCTTGCCAGCAGAAACCCCAACCCCTCTCTTCACCTCTTCTTCTTACCTCTCCTCTCCTCTTGTGATTCCTTTCAAGGAATATTCCAAGTAAATTAAATTGACAACATTTGTAGCTAATGTTTATTATCGCAAAAATGAATTTTCAATTGCCCCTTTATAAAAAAAAAATAAAAATAAAAATAAATAACAACACAAACAGATGTGAGGCACTTTCAATTAAATGTGGCCAAAAAGTTTCAATAGTATAGCCACAAAATGTAAACAATATGCATGTTAACATGATGACATTAGTGTGTGTTTTTTTTTCTTTTTCTTTTTTTTTTCTTTTCTGTATAAAGTTTAGGGCCAATAAGTTTTTTTTTTTTTTTAAAGAAATTAATTATTTAATCATTGCATTAATGCATTAAATTGATGAAAATACATTAATAATTTTACGAAATATTTCTATTTCAAATAAATGCTGTTCTTTGAACTTTCTATTAATAAAAGAATACTGAAAAATTCAGGGTTTCCAAAAAATAAATAAAATAAAATAATAAAATAAAAAACAGCACATAATAAATAATAAATGTATATAATAAATGTTTCTTGAGAACCAAATGAGCATGAAAATTCAGCTTTGCCATTACATGAATAAATTACATTTTAAAATGTAATAAATTTATTTAAAAACTAAATTTTAAAATAATAAATATATATAAAAATGAAATTCTAATAATATTTTTTTTAATTATTTTTTTTTATTTTTATGAAAAATAAAATTCTAAAAAAAAAAAAACTAACGTGTTGAAATTAATATTAGGGGCCTAGCACCGAAGGTGCGATGGCACCTATTGTATCCGTTAGATTTCTTATTATTCTTCTTCCGCTCTTGAGTCTATGGCAGCCCATAGATCCATTTGGAGGAAAGTTTTGAAATTTGGCAAACTGATAGAGCACAGTGTCCACATTAACCATAGCAAATTTGGAGTCTCTAACTAAAACTCTCTAGCGCCACCACTTGTCCAAAATTTCACTCAAGTTTATGCTAATAACTTTTGAACCGTAAGGCACAGAAGAAAAATTTTTTTTCCTCTGAATCCTTGGCTCATGCCAAGTGGAATTCAAAAATCGTAAGGTTTAGTTTTTCCGCTGTTTTTAATTGTTCGTAAAACCTACTTTTTCAAACGGTTTGTCCGACGGTTTGTCCGATTTTCATCAAAATTGGCTCAGATCATCTTCAGACCATGCTGGCAAAAAGTTATGGAATTCAAGTTGATTCGTCCAACCATTCTCGAATAATACGCGAACAAATTCTATGAAAAGCACACAAAAATGGATGTGAGGCTATATTTCCGCAACCGTTTGACATATTGAGACCAAACTTGGTGTGTGTTATAACAAGTATTACCTGAGGCTACCTGCAGTGTTTCGGGGCAGTGCCACCTAGTGGTCAGGAGATACAAAAAATGGCTATTTTTGCTTATAACTTCTGAATAGTTTGACCAAAAATCACAAAACTGATCTCTTTAGGTTCGGTGGATCATGCCGAGTCGAACCATACCCAATTTTCCCATGTCAGCCATTTTGGGTATCGGCCATTTTGAATTTTGTCATAAAATGCTATAATTTATGAACGCATTGACGTATCGTTACAAACTCTGTGTGTGCCATTGTCAACTCACACAGAACACACCACATAGATTTGATAACAACGCCACCTATTGGTCAAAAGTGATAATCCATTAAGGCATATTACTAGCTGT
Source organism: Spinibarbus caldwelli (assembly GCA_039654775.1). Classification (NCBI taxonomy): domain Eukaryota; kingdom Metazoa; phylum Chordata; class Actinopteri; order Cypriniformes; family Cyprinidae; genus Spinibarbus; species Spinibarbus caldwelli. The sequence continues at coordinate 15,190,517 of CM077237.1, forward strand.
TGTATTTATGATTTTTCAGCCATTTCAACTACAATCATTCTAAAACAGCTTTAATTACTTATTGTTGCAGTTGGTCTGATGCTACATGCCATGCTTAGCTCCTCATTTTGCCTCTGCTGTGCTTGGCCCCGTAATTGCTGCTTGCAGCTATATTTATTATTATTATTATTATTATTATTATTATTATTATTATTATTATTATTATTTTATTATAATCAACATTAGGACACAAATGCTATTGACTTAATGCGTTGAACCCTAAATATTCCTTTCAAAGGAAAACTGCACAGTTCTACAAACTGTCTACAGTACAGAGGAACCCTAAAAATAACCGAGTCCTGAATTCTTCGACAGCCTCTATGCCTTTCTCATGCTTTTTTCTTTTTCTTTTTGAAATTTATCACTTCTGGCAAGGATGGGGTGTTTGCCTGAAGAGCCGTCCAGAGGTCGAGCAGATGTTCCTCCTGGTACTGTGTCGTGCACCGGGACAGATCTCAGTTCCTTCAGCACATCATATACCTCTCTTTATCTCTCCCTCTCCCTTACTACACCTCTTCTGTCTGTCACCGCGCAATAGTACACAGGACCCTGGCTGTAGTTGAGATTGGCTTTCTGGCTCTCCACGCAGCTCGTATGGGGTCCATCATAGCTGTGGTGTGATATAATGGTTTAATTGGGTTTGCCAGCACAGGGCCGGCTGAGCGCAGAAAGAACACCTTTGGGAGAATGAGAGCGAGAGAGAGAGAGTGAGTGGAAAAAAACCTCACGAGCATGGAAATGTAATGAGTCTGGGCTGTCTAGACCGTATGCTTGGCTGTGTGGAGCTGTACGGCGAGTTTTTCAACATATGTGAATGTTTATCTCTCTGAAATGGAGCATGTGGACCCAAGGTCCATTTGGAGCCAAAAGGGAGGACTTTCGGAGCAAAGCCCGCCCTAGTCAAGCAAGGCGACATGCAGAGAAACTCAAAACACAATGCTGCATACATTTACAAGAGCATATGCACAACTATTAAATTAAACTTAAACACATACATTTTCTTATCGCTCATACTTACTTTCTTGCCTACCTCTTTACCTACTTTGATCTTTTGCTTACATTAAACTCTCTGTAATTGCTATAATTTGCATCTCATTCTTTAAACATAGCATTTGAAGGAAATCAAGCACGTAACACATAGTTAAAGTATCCTGGATGGAAGGTTAGCTGGCAGAAGTACACAGCAGTGCTTATGCTGACAGGACTCCTCAGTTGTGAGCTGCTATGACAGCTGTGAAGTGTACATACTGTGTTATTCTTCCTGTCCAATACTACACTAACACGACTCTCGCCTTCTGTCTAACTATGTTTCAACCTGGTCTCATGACGAAAACGTATCTCTGGGAACTTTTTCGCAAGATGCGAAATACATACCACCATGTATGTTTCGTGACATGTTCTATGTGAAATGTCCACTGGGTGGCGGTAAAGGAGTGTTCTTTTTTCCCCCGGAACAGATGAACGTACATATGGTATGTTTTATGTGACGTTGGTTTTGTACGTGTCACCCCAGTTCTGACTTGAAATGTTCATTGAGTGGCGCTATAAGTCTAATGCTCCGTTACGTTTTAAAAAATCGTACCATCTGCACTACACCTAAACCTACCAGATAGTATGAACAAAAACAAATGTGATGTAAAAACGCAATCATGCTGTTTTAGCTTGTTTTTCGATCTCTTATCTTTCAGCTCTTTCATTGTGAGTCATGTTTTTCGTACCCAAGGTTTCTACATCCTAAATCCAATTCCGTGCCAGCTGAGCTACCAAGCAAGCTTGTTATGTCCAGAAAGCGAAACATATGGATTACAAGTTTCAAGTGCTCACTGTTACAAGTGCTCACTGTTTTACCGCCTCTAGTGTTCATTTCTGTTGGAAACTGCAGTGATATGTACTTATTGGTACGTATTTTGCGTCTTGCGAAAAAGTTCCCAGAGGTACGTTTTCGTCATGAGACCAGGTAGCTATGTTAACATGTGGAATAATAATCTTTTTATAATCAAAATTATAGCACAAATATATTGAAAAGTACTAAAATGAAAACAGTTGAAAAAGTAAACTGATCTCTATCTGAAAATAAACATTTTAATGTAATTCATTGGAAGATGCATATTTGGAAGTTGCATATTTTAAATTATTTGTTATTGTGTAGAATACTTGGCATGTAAACCTTTAAATTCATTTTCACCTTGCATACATACAGTATATAGTGCAGTGTTTTGTAAATATCAAAATTCAGTTTATATATTTATATAAAGCAACGCACATTATTGCATTTTCTGCAGGGCCGTGTGTTCTTTAATAAAGTCACATAGGACAAAAAACGAATTCCATGTTATCTATAATTCCCAAACTGTAAATTACCGCAGGACATCTCTCTCCCACCAATCTTTTCATGTCTAGTTTTTGGAAGTAAAATGAATTTTGAGACTTCAAAGGTTATTTTTGTTTTTCTCGTGATTATCTTCTTTAGTCAGCTGGTTGCATTTCCCAGCATAAATGCTGCTCTTCACATGCACAGAAATTGTTTTAGGAATACATGTGATGCACATCTGTACATGTAAACAGTATGCAATCTGCAATCAGATTTAATTTATTCACATGGACAAAAGTTCTGTGCATGTAAACAATCATTGTCTGCTAAACATTAAGCTCATATTTGGAATGTAATACCAGCATACTGTAAACTGTGTACTATACACTAATGAATAGAATAGAATAAATATTAAAAATGGAAATGAAAGAATGCATTGTGCAATAGTGTTTTGTGCAGCGTTATCTATGCGTATACTTCATATTTTGGCAAATGTAGTATTCTGTGCACATTCGCAGAGTCTAAATGCTGCATACTGCTTGACATGAAGTATTTGATCCTCTTAAAGTCTGACTTTGATGGTGTGCATGTGTGAAAGTGTGTACATATGTTGTCTATAAGGCTAATCTCAGCCGTGTGCCGTCCATCCTAAGAACCTCCTGCCTGTCTCCTCTGATGCACAGCAGTGTGTTATAAAAACAGTGGAAAGCAGACACCTTATTGTGTAAGAGGACCATGTGTGAAAATATAAGGCACACATTCAAAAAAGGTTTCAAAAAACTATCAAGGCAGAGTGTTAAAGATGTGTTTTGGCAAAGATCGCATGGAAGGTTTCATTTTGGAAAGGCCTGTTGTGATACTCTTTTTCCTTTCCTCTCGTAATCTGTAGTTTTGCCCTTAAATTTTATTACTTCAGACCTTCTCGCTGTAAAATGGGATGTGCATATCAATACAGCTTTGAGTTTTATGGGCCTTCATCAACAGAGAGATCTTTGTCTCTTGAACTGTCAAGAGGAAAAAAACACTCCACAAGTTAACAAAAGGGGTTTGTATTGCACGTTAGAGTGGCTCAGACAGCAAAAACATGACAATTTCTCTTTGTAATACAATTGTTCAAAAGTTCCATTATTAATTCCGAATATTCGGTGTCAAAGTGATATGGAACTGGGGATTATTAAACCTGGAACTACTACATAGCTGTTTAGTTATTGAAAAATGATCAATCAACCAATCAGAATCAAGAATTTAACTGTTTGTAGAAAATGTGTTAACAGCTTTATTTTATTGATTTCTTAGGTTCCAGAGGGATCTGAAGTGCACTTTGAGGCAGGAAATTTCTCTGATTCCTGTGAGGAGAAGGTAGAAAATCTTCCTCATGGCAATGAGCACCTGCTTTCTTGGGCCCATCAACGCTACCGTGCAGTTACCTCTTTCAGCGAGCTCAAGATGGCCCATGACATCTACATCAAGGTTGGAGAGGGTATGTATATCTCAGCACACACAACGTTTTATAATTCCTTTTTAAGGTACCTGTTGCTCAAAACTTTTTTTTTAATAATTATCATTCATATTTTTTGAGTGCATGACATTTTCAAATCAGTATTTTGGTCTTTGTAAAAAAAAAAAAAAAAAAAAAAACTTCCTTAAATGCATTTACTAACTATATAAGACGACTTTACAATGACTATATCTTGATTTTTTCCCTTATCCCACGAAATTTCTTATATTATTAGAAAATAAGAAGTGTAATTCAAAATGTAAAAATAAACAAAAATTTGTTCAGAATGTCAGGGTTATATATATTTTTTATTTTATTATAATTTTATTAGGGCTGCACGATTAATCGTATGCTATTGTCGTGCGCATCTCGTCAGTAAAGCCAGTTCTGTGATTAGCAGTAAATCTCCATCACCTGCTTTCAGATAGAGCGGCATTTAATACACAGAGCCGTAGTTCGCTGACAAACCACGCAATAATCGTTCATAATCGAATACGATTTATCGGCGATAATGAACGCGATTTTGCGTGGCTTGTTGCGTGGCTCCGTGTATTAAATGCCGCTCCATCTGAAAGCAGGCTTTACTGATGAGATGCGCATGACAATAGCATGCGATTAATCGTGCAGCCCTAAATTTTATATATAATGATAATATAATATAAAATAACGTAAAATTCTTATTTGCTCTTTAGTAAATGTTTGTTGTACCAACAGGTACAGTTTTCCACCTGCTAAACAATAATATTTCTAAAGTAATAATTACATTTATCTTGCTTTAAGGATGTTTTTACTTGAAAATCAAACTGATTACTTCAGAATCAAACACTGATTAAGAAAATTATTTGTGTTGCAGTGTAAGCCACATTTTAAGTTGCCTTTGAACTTCAATCATGGCCCAGCACATGTTAATTCACTCTCAATGGTGCTTATTGACTGTGTTTAGTAACCAGACCCATGGGTAATAAAGCAAAATCCCAGAGAAGCCACCTCAAGTCATTCTGATTTCCACTGGGCAACATTCAGTTTCATTTAAAGACAACATGACAAAATCTGTGGGCTTTTTAAATGCCAGATTTTTCTCTCTGCCTCTCATTTGCAATCAGTTGATTTGCTTGCGTGTCACTCCCTTCTTTTCTGATAAGCAATCGAGTGATGGAGAATTGATAGAAAGGCCAAGTAAACATACGGGAAGAGTTTCAGGCGAAAACTCTTGACTGCCAGCTTGTGCATACGGGCCCTTCGCCAAACCTGAAGCCTTTCACAACAGTCCTTTTAAAAAGAGAAGGATGAGGAAGAATAGCAGACTGAGAGGAAAAAGGGAACGTGCAAAGGGAAAGTTTGGCAGGGAAGGTATAGAAAAAGCACAAAAGAAAATAGAGCCCAAAACAGAAAGTCCAAATTTACAGCAGTACCAGGAACCCCTGCAAGATGGCAAAGTGTCTTAGCCATCTGCCCGGTCACATGTGCCGTAGGGGGGAAATTGGCTTATTCTCAAAGGAAAAGGTTTGGGGGGATTTAACTTGAAACCGACTGTTGGACTTTGATATGATGTTTGAGTCAGACATGGCTGCCACATTCAAATAGATTTCGTTGTTTACTTGTTGAGGGCATGAAAGACAGAAAGTAGAAACAGATACTTGCAGAATACATGCCATTAGTGCAGGGAGCCTCAGGACTTGTTTGAAGAAAGAAAAAAAGAACAGATCCGGCTGTGTGTTTCACCCAGGGCTCCATCGTGTTTCCCCTGCCGAGTTCTAAGACCAAACCAGCAACACGTCTGACTTCAGCATCTCTCAGCTGTCAGGTTGCCCAGTTAAACTGCTGGTGCTCATTTTTCAGTCCGTAAAAGAACATAAGATTCAAGTACTAGAAGAAAGTAATGACTGCATCATTCAAAGTACACTTTCCAGTCTCTGAGCCTGTTTCGGTCAGGCCCGTAAAACATTTGGCCCGGTGTCATTTTGAGTTTGTGGTTTGGCAGCGACTCAAAAGGCTGTGTTTACCTCTACAGGAGAGTTCTGGCCTTCTCCTCTATCTCTACCCTTTGTAGCTCGGCATGAGAGCGGACATGCTTCCGACCTGTTTGCTGCAGAGAACAGGCAACCCTCTTTCCCCCAGTACCTCAAAGAGCCAGGAAGAGTCGAGAGTAAGAGATACCAGCCTTTTCATGATGAGTTCACACTCATCATCCTTGCGCTTTGTCCAAAATCGTAATGGCCAAATAAGGAAGCATCTTTGTTCTGTTTCTCTAGGGATAAGAGAAGAGCCATTATCTCTTTTGTGAAGGAGCAAAGAAAATAATAATAATAATAATAATTCGTTACATTTATATAGCGCTTTTCTGGGTACTCAAAGTGCTTTACATGGAAGGGGAGGAATCTCTTCATCCCCCACCAGTGTGCAGCATCCACCTGGATGATGCGACGGCAGCCATACTGCGCCAGAACACCCACCACACACCAGCTTATTGTGGAGAGGAGACAGAGTAATGAAGCCAATCAGTGTATGGGGATGATTAGGAGGCCATGATGGCCAGAGGCCAATGGGCAAATTTGGCCAGGATGCCGGGGTTATACCCCTACTCTTTTTCGAAGGACATCCTGGGATTTTTAATGACCACAGTTAGGACCTCGGTTTTACGTCTCATCCGAAGGACGGACAGTGTTCAGGAGCATAGAGATTTTTTTTTCAGGCAATAGTTAAACATTTTCTGCAACAGGACAGGTCAGGCAGAGTACAGTGTTTTGATTGATTAATAAGAATTTATAAGGGATTAATCTGCCAATATTTATAAGAATACCATCATCGTCGTTTTGATTAAATGTTGAAAAATTTATTTTATTATTATTATTATTATTATTATTATTATTATTATTATTATTATTATATTATTATTATCATTATCATTATCATTATTATTATTATTATTATTATTATTATCATTATTCATTGTAGCATGTTTATGTACAAAAAATTTTTGAATCAAAAGATTTGAATTAGTAAGATTTGTATTTATTTACTTATTTATTATTATTAGTAGTAGTAACAGTATTTTTTGTAGTAGTATTTGTTTTTTTGTTTGAAAGAAATTAATAGTTATATTTAGCAAGGATGCGTTAAACTGATTAACTGATTCTTCTTGAAATATATATATATATATATATATATATATATCTATATATCTATATATATATATATATATATATCTATATATCTATATATATATATATATATATATATATATATATATATATATATATATATATATATATATATATATATATAGATAGATAGATAGATAGATATATAAATATGTGTGTGTGTGTGTGTGTATAATAAATTTATTTTCTATTTTAAATAAATGCTGTCCTTTAGGAATTTCTTGAATCCTTCTTTCTTGAATAATAAACAGCACAGCTGTTTTCAGCTTTGAACAATGAGCAAAATGTTTTCAAATAAAACAGAAAACAGTTTAAATTTTACAACATTTTAGAAAACTGTAATAATATTTCACAATATATTTTTATCATTAAGAAATCCTACTGCCTCCAAACGTTTGAACAGTATGCATATATTTTGACATGATATCGGCATTTCGCCAACCTGTTTTTAAGATATGGGCATCACCAGTGGCCACTGAAAATAGTTTGACCACTATGAAGAAACCCACAAACTTCACTCCACTTACATTCCTGCCCTTGTACTGTGGTCTGGCACACTTTAAATACAGACAGGCCAAGTGATACAAACAGTGAAATGTTCCAGTGCTATTATGCTAAATATAAGATTATAGGACTGTAACTAACTGTTGGTAAAGTGGTGTATGTGTCAAACATGTCTGTGTATTCAAAATGTCTAGCCCTTAGCCTAAACGTATCTCAAATTTGTTTCAGACCCAGTCTTCTCTGAGACCTGTAAGATTGATAACAAGTTCCTGTCTCTGAACTACCTGGCAAGCTATATCCAGCCCCAGCCATCCACAGGGTGTGTTCTCTCAGGTCCTGATTATGAACAGGAGGTTCACATCATTGAGCTCCAGGCACCAAACTCCAGCAGGTGAGGAGAAAACTGTCGAACTACATTCCTTTTTGTTCTCCTTTGTTACAAAAATATCCAAATATCCAATATCTTAAGTCTAGAGTAAAGGGAATATAATAGAAGTTTGTACTCATTTTAGAAGCTTAGAAGCTGTAATTGCAAAAACAATTTGAAACACTTTCATATTATTTTCTTAGCTTTTTAGTGCTTGCACAACAAAATGAAGAGCAAAGAATGTGCTTTTTGTTTGAATTAAATACTGAGAATTACAATTAATGTAAACTACCATTCAAAAATATGGGGTCATTTTTATTGTTTGAAAGAAATTAATACTTTAATTTAGCAAGGGTGCATTAAATTGAGTGATGGAAAAGTAAAAGCTTTTACATTGGTACTAAAAAAAATAAAAAAAATTAAAGGCTGTTCTTTAAACTTTCTATTCATCAAAGAATCCTGAAAAAAATGTTGAAAAATTCAGCTTTGCCATCACAGAAATAAATAAAATATATTTTATAAATTTATAATATATTAAAATAGAAATCAGTTATTTTAAATTGTAATAATATTTCACAATATTACTGTTTTTATTGCATTTTTGATCAGATAAATGCAGCCGTGGTGAGCATAAGAGACATCTTTACAACAAAAATTAAAAAAAAAAATTGAAACATGCATCAAAATCTTACTAACCCTTAACTTTTGAATGGTAGTATATATGATTTAATCTGCTGTTGAAAGACACCAGAAGGCCTTTCCAGACATCCATTTCACATAAAAGAAGTGCATACTACGTATAAATGTGTTTCTGTGTTTAGTATACCATGGTGTGCATGTGGGCGCTCATGGGTGGGTATGTTTGGTTTCATGTGTAAATGTGCGTGCGTGCCACTTTGTATTTGTCATTTTAGGTTGTCATTGTGTTTCCTCCGGTTCTGTAAAGTTTATTTGGAAATAGGCAGGAACTAGGGTATTGTTGAATTTGGAAAACTCTGCTGGGTAAAACTCTCTCCACCCCCGCCAATATCACTCACTATTGCCTAATAGTGACTCAAAAATGAAAAACAGATCTAAAGATATGCAAGCATCATGATGGATCCCAGCATTGCGTTATGTGGTCTGTTTCACATGTGTCCAGCTTTGTTTTCTAGGAAGCGGTCCAGATTTTTAATCAATTGGCCAGACACAGAAAACATGTTAAAACTGAAGTTAAATTTTTCCAAGATTCTTATGGCCTTCCTTCCATTGCCTCTCTCTCTCTCTTTCTCTCTCTGAGTAGTGCATTCCAGGTGGATGTGATTGTGGATTTAAGGCCGCTGGATGGTGACGGCCCACTCCATCGTGACGTTGTGTTGCTTCTGAAATGTGAGAAGTCAGTGAATTGGGTAATCAAAGCCCACAGCGTCATCGGCAAACTGGACATTGTGGTATGTTTTCTCAATTATTGGCTATATGCAAAATATATAATGTAAATGCAAAGACAGCAAATCCCTCATGACTATTTTTTTCCAGTTGCCTTACATATTAATTTAGAATGTTTAAAGGAAGTTTTGATATTTTTACTGGAAACTAAGACAAATATTCTGATTAAAGATTGTATTTTATGCAAATATTTTTTTTATGATGATTGTTTTTATAAAATTACATGTTGCTATAAAACTCCTGCTGTAATGATATAAAAATGCAGAAGAGGATCAGTTAATACTACTGTAAAAAGGCTACATTTATTTGATAAAAATACAGCTAAAAGCAGTGACATATTATTACAATTTAAAGTAAATTATTTCTATTTAAAAATTTTAAAATATGATTTAATTGCTGTGATGGCAAAGCTGTATTTTTAGCATCCATTGCTCTTCAGAAATCACTCAGTGCTAATAATAAGAAATCTTTCTTATTATTATCACAATTGAATATGCTTTTGTTGCTTAATGAAGTCTGAAAACCGCGATACAGTGTCTTTTTTCAGGTTTGTAACATTGTGTCTTTACTGTCAAAAAAATCATAGTAATCCCAAACTTTAGTAGTGTATATAATTTTTGTAATGGTTTGTAAGTAAACTATATATAATTCTTTTTCTGTGTCAAAACTGTGTCAAATGAGCAAAAGACAAGTTGATCCAGTGAACTGTGTGATCTGGAGGCCTGTCATGAAATGGAGTAATAACAGAAGGAGGAGTGTAGTGAGTTTTTCTTCAGCCAGAGCCTTTGGAGTGTTTTTATTGTAGTGTTGGCCTGGCACTTCAGAATATGAATTATGGGAGCGTCTGGCTGCTGGTTTCAGATAGAGCAGCACAAGAATCACACCACTGAAACTGTCACTGCACTGCTCTTGAAAAGCGACTTGCACACACGGTGTAATTTAATGCTAAATATTTTTGCGTTTTTATGTGCTGCTTATGAGAAAAAATCCACAGTGGCATTACGATAAGTCACATTACTTTTAAGAGTTTTAAGGTGTTTATATGATAATTTATGGATGTGTTTCTGAGCTGGAAAAGAGTAATGTAGAGTAAAGTACTTTATATACAAGAACAGTGCGATTCTTTTACACACTGACCTCTCATTGAATATACAAAGACAGAAACCAAAACAGTACAGTGGACAACAGCAATTTATATATAAGAACGTTTATGCTTTGAAATGGCAGCAGTTGAAGTTGAAGAAACTGAGACATGCTCCAAGACTCAATAGTTAAAAAAAAAATTCACAGAATTTTGGAATTAAAATATTAGGGGTATAGTGTTCCCACATTATGCCATAGTAGTGTTGCATTGGCAGTCAAAGAGTCATAAAGTTCATTAGAGAATTTTTATGTGCATGTCTAAGAGAGTGTGAAATGCATCTGTCTCCATGAATGTGTTTGATTGAACATGTCTGTGTCCAAGTGAATCAGTTACAGTGTTTTAGAGCGTAGGAGAATGCAAGTTATGCATGTGATACGATCCACAGCCTTGTAAAATCAAAGCCCTGCTACTGTTGGCAGATTGGCTCAAGGTCATTGTCCAGCCTGGTGAGGCATTTGTGGGAAACACGGCTGGGAATGAGGACCATCTGCCCTTCACACCCAACAGAGAACAAAGAGCAGCTAACATATAATTCCTATGTAATTTGACGCATCTCAAACCACAATCAAATTGAACCTGGTAAATTGGTCATAGACCAAGAGCAGAATATTTCAGTTTGTTGAAACTACAGATATATATGTAATGAGGATGGTCAAAATCTTTGCAATAAAGACCTCATGTGATTTGACAAAAAAAAAAAAAAAAAAAAAAAAAACTAAACTTTTGCATTTTTTTTTTAATATATTTGCATTGATGTGACAATTGAATTATTGTACATGCATCCATGTACATTGCATTCATTAATTTTTTTTTTTATTTAATATTCAAAACAGAATTATTGACAGCTTGAACATTATCCATTTTCTAAGCCTTAACCTTAAAACAAAAAATCAAGCCAAATTCTTGTTTTTTCATGTTTCTGAAAAATTGAAAAGCTGCTATTTTCTCTTTTTTCCCTTTCAGTATTAAACAAAAAATGAATAAACAGAACATACAGCTTTACGTGACTTAAGGTAACTTAATGAAAGGTAGATTCAACATAAAAAAGGAATTAGGAACACTGACGTGTTTTCTCTTCCATGACCAAGAGTCAGTCTTATCATTCTTGCAATTTGATTTAAAACATGCATTATGTTGCAGTTCCTTTTCTGGCCAACATTTCTTTACTTCCATTTTGGGCTTAGCGAGTGTTAATTTTGGACCATAAGATAAGGTATTAGATCAGAATATGTTAATGAAAACAAGAACAACTTTGGCTTATTGTTTAAGAGTTGTGAAATGTGTCTCAGAAAAAGCAAATTTGGAGTTCTACAGCAAAGAATGAACACTTCTGACTGTATTCCTCTATGTTTCTGCATGTGAAGTGAATGTGTGTTATTTTGTTCTTCCCCTCTGTCCTTCTCAGACTTCAGATACTGTCAGCCTGAGTGAAGATACAGAAAGGCTGATGCAGGTGTCAAAGACGGTGAAACAGAAGCTGCCCGCAGGATCTCAGGCTCTCATCCAGTGGGCAGAGGAAAACGGATTCAAACCCGTCACTTCCTACACCAACACCCCTGTTGCCAACCACTTCAAATTGCGCCTCAGAGAACAAGGCAAGAGCAGCAACTGAAGATATGAGCAATATAAATGGTTACAACACGCTTAATTAGTAAACTTAATTAGTTAAGTAAATTTTTGTACTGGAAAACAAGACAAAATACTCTATTTACTGAAAAAAAAAAATCAACATTGATAAAAATAACTATACATTTCACAAGCTAATGCGAGTTGGTTATTACTGTGTTTGCTTTGTGTGTGATTTCCTTGCATTTGCAACTACCCTAGAAAAAACGTAATATACATTATTTACAATACATTTATTTCATACTAAGTATAGTTTAAATCTATTAAGATATTGACTGACATATTGCTCAAAATTTACTGATATAAAAATTACAATTAAACATTATTTGGAGTACTACTTGAGCACAATGCACGTTTCTTTCTTAATATTAATCAAAATGTGTTTTATTGTCACTATTGGTGAGGATTGTATGATTTTTGAATGATATCGGTCTTTAAATGCAAGATATGTAAAGTGTACCTGAAGTATAATTCCACTTTAGCACAATCAAATATACTTCAGTATATCTTTAGTTGGACTTCAGCGCTACTTCTGCACAATCAAAGTGTATTAAGAACAAAATTAGTTGTTCCAATTTATCAGACTTCAAGTATACCAGTTTAGTATACTAAAAGTACAATTGCAGGGTTTTTTTTATTAAGCACATAAATATGTAATTGTATTTGTAGTATACTTAGCATGAAATAAATGTATTTCAAATACATTTTATTATTTGGTTTTCGCTAGGTATAAGAAGCTGTCAATCAGATTGATGTTTTAATGTCAACTGCTGTCACTTCCAGATCTAGGGATCATGAATGAGGGTATGTTCCCACCAGAGTTGTCCATTCTCCGCAATACCAACCCACTTCCTAAGCCCAGCGCCCGGGATTCCCCTGCACGGAACAGGTTCCCGTTTCCCTTCCTGCCATCCACGGACCAGGGCCTGTCATTCTCACCTCTGTCCCCGTCTCTTGAGGAGCATGATCATCAGGCTGGGGGTCCCGAGGAGCAGCAGGGGGCTTCGAATGTAGGATTCAATGTGCTGTGTGAGAAGAACAAAATGGTGGTCAGCATTGACAAGGAAGCTCTACAGGTAACAGGAAACATAACCTACGCACAAATATTGAGATGTAAGAATGAGTATTGCAGTTACTAACTAAAATTAGCTCTTGTAGATTTTTGTTCTGTAACAATCCTAAGGTCTTTGCTGTCACATCTGATCAGTTTAATGCATTCGTGCTAAATTAAAGTATTACTTTTTTAAAAAGCAAGCAAACAAACAAAACAAACCTCTGAACGCAAAATTATGAAGGGTATATTTGAATGTTTAAAACACTTTTGATTATATTTCTATTCTTTTGTTGCTTTATTAATAGGATAGCTTGAAATGTAGCTAACTACTTGTTTAAAAGGTCAAAGAAGTGCAGAAATGATGCGTGAGAGAAACTTTGTTTTTCCCTCAAGCTGATGCAGTGTGAATATTCTCAGAATGTGTGGGCTATATGCAATGATGGTAGAAACCAAAAGTGGTGTAATAGACCACTTCAGAGGAAGAAAAAAACCCTCATTCTACAATCAAAATGCTTTTGAGCATAGTTAGGCCAGATTGTTTGTCAAAAACTGAAACACACAATGGATTTCAGATTTAGACAGCGATACTTTGAGGACTGATAAAAGTTGAGATTCATGTTTTCCTAATGTTCTCACAGGCCAATGGGTTTGGAAAACCCAATATCACTCTTCAGGACTCCCAATGCAAAGCAACCTCTAACAACACCCACTACATACTGGAGACGCCACTGTCTGGCTGCCAAACCACCAAAATTCCCTCCCACCCCAGCCCAGTGGTCCTCTATATCAATTCAGTGAGTACTAAAGCATATATACAATCAATAGTGTCAGACTGTGAAACCTAGTCCTTGTTTGCGTTGCTTTGTCCGATGCATGCGGGTGTTTAGGGTCAATGTCCCCTCCATCACGCTGTATCTGTTTTCTGTGTTTCCTGGTCCTGCAAGTGTGTTTTCACCCAGAAGGGATGATTCACTTCCACACTGATCTTCTGCGATAATTTCTAGCGGAAATTCCTAACAACACTTTTAGCCTTGAACCCATTAAAAAAACTGGACGACTTCCCAAATATTTATCCTTTACTATGAACTCTAAACCTCAAGGGCAATTAAAACGATGTGACCCGTATGGTCAGAGCACAGTACTGGCTCACAGAGAAAGATCCAGAAAGCATCAAAGGAGGTTGTTGTTGCAATGACAATCCTATGACAAATTGGCAAGTCTTGTGTGAATCAATTTCACCTCCATTAGACAATGTTCACAGGTCTCTTTCACCTTTGAACCCTCAAACTCTTCTGAGCTCACATAGGGAGGTGATTCTCATACTATAATGTGAATGGATTGCCGTATTTTTTCCGATGAGAAGAACTGAGATGGGTTTTTTTTATTCATCTGCCTTGGGAGTCGCATTGCTGAAATTGTGCATTCCCATGTATTAAATCCAGCCTTCTCATCTGTTTCGGCAGACTGTTGGCAAGTATACATTTCGATTATCTCTGACTGTATCTGTGCTAAGCAATGGAGTGAAGCAATGTCATTTCAAAGGAGAGTTTTATAGAGGAAATTGTATGATTGTTAGGAAATTGTTGGGTTTGCATTGCCTTACTACTGAGAAGTCTTGAACTAAGTGTGTCTATGATTGACAGATTGTTATTAGCCAATCAGAACAGAAGGATGGAAGCGGCTGGCCCTTTGAATATGAAGATCAGGAGTCAGGAGATGTTGTAATACCAGGAGATCCGGATGTGACAGAAAGAATTTCACCTGAAAATGGTCATCGTGCGACTATCTTGGTATGATATTTACATGTCAAACTGTACTACTCATAAATGGTACTACAAGATTAGTACACCCAAAAATTAATATAAAAAATGGAATTTTTGAGTCTGTTTTTCTCCTACTGCATTTATTTGATAAAACATACAAACAAATATACAAAATATAGTATTATTTTCCATGCATATTAATATTTTCCAACTCTTTCTGTCCTTAGTTCAACTGCACGTACCGTAAGAACCAGGACATCTCAGCTGACAGTGGTATCAAATCTGATGATTTCGTTGTAGACTCCCTAGGCAATGTTACCTTCAACATGGAACTGTATAACAATCCGTTCCACTACCCCAGCACTCAGTCCTTCCACACCATCACTGAGAACAGGCCCATCTATGTGGAGGTAAGCATATATATATATTCATATACCACAATATGGTTTAATGCTTGATTCTAATCGATTAAGAGATCCAAGATGTTCTAATACATTCCTGGCTTGTTGACCCATCACACACACATACTCTCTAAACACGGAAGTGTTTTAGAGATGAAGACCTACATGTATGCTACTGTTCAAAATTTGGCGTCGGTAAGCTATTTTATTGTTTTATACTCATCAAGGCCATATATTTGATCAGAAATGCATTAAAAACAACAGTAATATTGTGATATTACTTCAGAAATATGTGGTGATTTGGTGCTCTAGAAAAATAGGCTGTTTTGGTGCTCTTATTATTATCAATGTTGAAA
Source organism: Spinibarbus caldwelli (assembly GCA_039654775.1). Classification (NCBI taxonomy): domain Eukaryota; kingdom Metazoa; phylum Chordata; class Actinopteri; order Cypriniformes; family Cyprinidae; genus Spinibarbus; species Spinibarbus caldwelli. The sequence goes on from CM077237.1 coordinate 15,206,166, forward strand.
ACAGTTGTTGTGTGTAATATATTTGTGGAAACTGTTATTCAGAATTCTTTAACGAATTGAAAGGAAAGTAAAACAAAAATTTACTGTCACTTTTGATTAGTTTAATGCATCCTTGTTAAATAAAAGTATTAATTTCTTTCAAAAAAGTCTTATTAACCCCAATCATTTGAACAAAAGTGTATATGTGGAAACCGTGGGGCATTACATTGTGTAATACATATATTCTGTATGTGCGTTATGATGGAAAAGATTCCTTTGGGGTTCAATAAAACTATTTCCAGTTCTGTAACCACATTAGGAATCTAATTTAATAATTGAATGAGAAACCATATACACAAATAAAGTCACTGCCAAAAGCTCTTGAAATACAAGATCTGCTTTTACCCTTTAACCATAATGTGTGGTTCTCATTGTGTATGGTTTCATGTTTCTAATACCATAAGCGCCTGGTGTCTGTGTGTCTGATCAGACATTGTTCTGAATTTGTGAGCATGTGTATAGATCTCTCTCTGTCTATCACTGTGAAAGAAGTCAGCTGTCAGTCTGCTGTGTGTACATTTTGTCTGGTCTGGGCTCATGTCATTTTGTCATTAATCAGTGGGGTTTCAAGAGGGGAAGGCAGACAATATTTGATCTCAGAGTGGAATGCTCAGGTCCCTGCTTTGTTTTTAACTTTCTTTCAGGGTTATAGTCTTTCATTATATTTGTCCACTGATGTTCCAGCTCATATGCCATATGAAAATAACAGATCAGTGCTGATAGTTACTTTTTATGTATTGATTTATACCGTGTCAATCAGACAGTAGATCACAAAGAGCTTTTCTAGGCCTTTAAACAACATTCAAAAAATGGGGGATGGCATAACTGGACTAACCAGCAGACCAATCTCACTGCACAGCATCTGAAATGTTGTTTTGGTCACTCTGAAATGCCAAAACTGAAGTCTGTAGCCAAATTGGTTCGGTATAATTACCTCCCAGAACTGTCTTTTGTGACTGCATTCCCAAACAGCAGGCATCCGCCTTCGAAAGCAAGAGAACATGACTGCGTTTATTGCATTTCGTGCTCTTAGGCGCAATTTATTGTATATGAAACTGCAACAAATTACCTTTTTCTTAGTGATATTTGACACCAGTTTATCAGGAATTGATGATTTCTTCATCTCGCAAATGTTTTGTGATAAGTTAAATCCGTAACTTTGGATGGAAACATAGCTAATGATATATTATTAAGCTTGTCACAAAACAGTGAATCTAATCACTATACAGTGGTTTACTTAAAGAATGAACAAAGTAGTTTGGTGTATTAAAAAAAGGGGGGTTAAAGTTTGGGGTATTTAAAAAAAAAAAAGAAAGGGTGTCATACATTTTCCCATATTCAGCATAAACTTTAGTCAAGCTGTCAAACCACAAAAAACCAAATTTGTTACTGAAAAAATATCTATACAATGTCTATAATGTATCAGGGTGAAGTATGCACATTTACATGTGCAACGCCTTTTTAAAGTATTATGCAATATTGCAATATATTTTTGTTTCAAGGACTTCTATATATTTTATCTGAAAAATTAGACGACAATTTTTATTTGACAATAGAATTTTACCAGTGTCAAAGAGTTAATGCAGTAATAAAAAGTCTGACAACACTCATTCACTTACGTTGTTCCAAATGTAGATTCCAGCTTTTCCAATTTTAGACAGTGATCAGAGACTATAAATCCAAGTGTTTTGGAACCATACAATAACTTTGTGCGGCATAAATACTGAAGTTTAAATTATTGCCCTCTGCCTCATATCTGTATTATGCATCTGAATATTCAGTTGATACTACTGGTTCTCCCTTATAACCAAATGTGTTGAAAGATTTTCAGTGAAAAAATAACTTAAATTTTGGATTGTTCTCACACTTTAAAGAGTGTGACTGTCTGTTGTTACTGAAAATCAATGTTATTTATGTGTCTTACGCATTACTGTTTGAGGATCATCGTCTGCCCACCTGAAGTGATTCGGACACTCTCCAGAGTATGACACCTTCTTGGCACAGCTCTATTAAGGAAATGGAATGCAATGTTTTTTGTGGCAGCTCTTATCTGTTATGCATGCTTTTACAACATCAGATGGCCAAACTTTTACAACTGAATGATCCTTGAAGATTTATTTGAGGCACAGAAATCTGACGTCAGAATTTGTGATTCTTGGAACCGTAACCACTCTGACAATGTTTCTTTAGACAGTGTGCCGTGTTAAAACAAATCGACAGCCTCTGTGCGTTATTTGCTGATTTGAATCGATGCCTGAGAGTTTGTGGAAAAAAAACTCGCTCAGACCGATCAAGAAAGATAGACTGAGCATGTCTGCCAGAGGACTAGACATAATATATAGCATCTAAGCATCACTCTGCTGATCCATCTCATACTATATGAATCACTTTTGATCGTATTTATGAAAAATTGACAAAAAAGTAATATTAATCAAGATAAAGAAAGCAGTATTTCTTTTTCTCTTTGTCTTGCTGTCTCTCTCTTTTATTGTTTGCAGCGGAAGCATATTTTGTCTCACAGAAAAAGGACTTTTTCTTTATTAACAGAGACATGTGACCTTTCTCCACAGATTTCAGCCACAAAAGCCGATCCTAACCTTGGGTTCATGATCCAGACCTGCTTCATATCTCCAGACTCCAGTCCTCTAACACAGTCAGACTATGTTGTCATAGAGAACATATGTCCTAAAGACGACTCTGTGCGCTATTATCCTCATCGAGGCGATTTCCCCATCCCTCACGCTCAGATGGACAGAAAACGCTTCAGTTTCACCTACAGATCAAAGTTCGATGTATCATTGATCTTCCTGCACTGTGAGATGTCCCTCTGCACCAGAAGAAATGACAAGGAGATGAACCTGCCAGAGGTAGAAACTATTATCTGACATAGCAGCTCTGAGGCTATATTTTGTAGAATGTACAGAATTACTACTTATGTCAGGTTGTTTTTTTTTTTTTGCATCTCCAGAATATTTTTTTCCTTAAAATATTTGCAATATTTGCTGCACTGTTGATTTGCAGGAAAAAAAAAACATACCAATAATCATTATGTATTTGTATAATTAGAATTAGCCACCGTAAGATTACCTGTAGTTACCTGAACATTTATTTTGTGTTCAAAAGAATAGTTCACCCAAAAATGTAAATTTGCTGTTAATTTACTCACCCTCAGGCCATCCAAGATGTAGGTGACTTTTTTTTCTTCAGTTGAACAGTAAAAAAAAAAAAAAAAAAAAAAAAAAGGATTTTTGGCTGAAACTATGGTCCTTCAATGCAAGTTAGCAGCTACTATCACTTGAGTGTCAAAAAAAGCATTTCAGGGAACACAAAATTAATACCCGGGGCTCCTGACATTATATAGAGGTCTTATGAAGTGAAATAATCAGTCTGTGCAAGAAACTGAACATTATTTATAACATTATTACCTGTAATCCATAGCCTAAAGCATGCGGTCCAGAGTGATGTCCAGTTCGCGAACAAATTGTTCTTTTGAACTGGTTCTTTTTAGTGAACTGAATGAACCAGTTCAAAAAATCGGACTGAACTGTCTGAAATAGCTCAGTTAAATTTCTTGCACAGATAGATCATTTGGCTTCATAAGACCTCAATATATCATCAAGGTATTAATTTTTTGTTCCCTGATTTTTTTTAATTTTTTTTTGACTCTCAGAGTGACAGTTGCCATTGACTTGCATTCAATGACTCACCAAGGATCACAGTTTCAGCTAAAAATCTTCTTTACTGTTCTTCTGAAGAAAAAAATTAATAATTACTGAAAACAACTGTGACCTTCATGGCCAATCCATTTCTGCTCATTTTATGGTAAAATTCACTGTAATACAGCAGCAGGACAGGTAAACATGTATTGAGTGATTTGTTTACACTCAGAATTGTGAGTTTTGCTTGGCTAATATTGCATTTGCTATCATCATATATGCATTTCTCTTTCATTTATATGATATCTTTGTATTATTTATACATATCTTTATAGATGACCCTGTGATAACACAATTCCAATTTATAAAACTATGTTCCAATACAAATCAGTTTTAACTGATTAACATTAACTGTAGGCGTATTGGCTTTCACACAATCTGATTGAAAATCAATCAACTACATTATCAGGATCATTTACCAAATCAAAATTAGCTGCACTGTGTATGTTTGTTTAATTTAAGGCTGCACAGGGTTATCAGATCTGATAAGTCAGGAACGTAGATAACTTATTGACCCTAGGATGTATTTTCAGAGTAGTCGCTTTATTGTGTGGACAACATGAACACAATTTTTAATTCATTTATATAGTCTGTTTGACTTTGCTGTCCATCCTAAGAGTTGCTTTCAATTCATTGCCTTGGCACGGGTCACTCTGCACCAGCTGCTAGCATCAATCCACTCTCTGTGAGTGCGGGATGCGTAAATCTTAGGTTACTTCAGTTACCATCCACAGAGGAAAAACAAATCTCCAACTTTCACTGTCCTTTTTCAAATTTTCCTTCCTCTCTTGCTTCTAGCCATAATCATTTTAATCTCCAGCATTTTCAGACGCTCTAATCATCATATTGCACGTTAAGGTTGTTTATGTCTCACCTAACATGATCTTGAAAGTGACTCATTGTTTGGTCGTAGATGTTTACAGTTCACTCATAATCTGGATGAGGATAAGAGACGTGACACGTCAAACCATATAAACTGTGTATGAAATTATATGTGCTTTCTCTGTGAAGAGCGTGTCCTTGGTTTGGCTCAGGCATAATGCCTGCAACAATCAGAATGGCTTTAATGGCTTATAATATACACTAATCCATGCTTATGAAGAACAAAGTAAAAATTGATGATACAAATGGTACATTACAGGGCTTAAAAATAAGGATGGTCTGGTGGGGTCACTGTGAGAGTATTTCAGGCCAGTTGATTCTAGGACCAGTATTGCATTGTTTTTCACAGTTAACAAATCAGTAATATTTTACAACAAATGGTATGATAGAAATAAGTACAAAAACTGGTTATATCCTTTAAAAAGGTACTAATATGCACCCTTAAGAAATAATAATAAAAAAATCCGCTCCAATGACAGATTTTGTACCTTTTTTTTTTTAAATACATTTTATAAAAATACACTTGAAAATATATTGCTAAAAATAAAATGTAAAATAATATCTTTGGTAAAGCCCCTGAAAATGTTGGCAGTTCTCGACCAGACCTACAGAAAAAAAAAATATTCTTATTGTTGAGCCCTACATTAACACCACATTTATACAGTATATGCAGAATATCTGTGTTTTCTGTTTGCCAAATTGCAACAGACTCCGAAATCCGTCCTCTCCTCATAATAAAGGACATGCAGTTCTAAGCCTGTTTATTATAGTAAGCTCTTTTATCTCATGAGTGAGGTTCATGATGTTCTTTGAGTATTGTGGTGCTCATATGCTAAAGATTACACCTGGATCTTGTTCTAACATTTCTGCTTCTCTCGTTGTAGTGTATGTTACCAGATGAAGCCTGCACTTCCCTTAGTGTAGACAGCATCCTCCTCATGATGTTGAACACCAAGACCATCACCAAGACAATTGTGGTCGTCTCCGACAACACACCTGTCACTGTTAACGTACCTGTGGAGCCACCTGGTCCACAACATCCAGGTAAATATTAATTAAAAAATAAATTTTGAAAAATATATTTAAAATCATGTACAGAGATGAAGACTCCAGTCATTTCAGTGTTGTAGAAGAAGCCGTTTTATTTTTTTGAGGCATAGATATTTTGAAGAGCATGGCGCATATGAAGCATCATGGGAGAATGTGTGCATCTGAAGTTGTTTATGTGTCAGTCACTCACAGATCACAGGCCTCAGAGTTCCTGTCTTGTCTTGCTTTGTGGCGCATTACTCCTATCTGGAGTCTTTTAATATGTAGCAGTGTTGAGTATGTGTGTATTTGCCTGTGTGTGTTTATTGTGCATTCAGTGTGGTTTGGTTTGAGAGTATACAGTATGTGGTTCATTAGAGATGTGGGACAAGGGACTCATAGATGCATCAGTGGAGAGGAAAAAGACCAGCTTTCCAATTCTAGATAGCAGTTGTTTTCACTTAAAACATTCTTTAGGCCTCCCTTTCCTGTACAGAGAGAGAGGGGAAAAGGGGAGAGGAGGTTAAGGAAAAAACGTGAGAGTGATAAAGAAAAGGGCTCGTATGCACTGCATACCTGCAGTCTCCTTTACAGCAGAGTGCACTTGCCATAGATAGATTGTGTACTGTACTAGAGGACAGCAGGGTGGTGTCTAAATGTTTCACAAAGAAATTTAATTTGACCATGACTGATTTGTTCTCTTCCCTGCATCCTCTTGGCACTATTGCGCCTATTGCGGTTAGAGTGAATCAACTTTACTGACTCGCAGCCTTATTGAAAATCATTCTGGTTTAATAACGCAATGTTGCTGTGCTGCTTGTAGCAAATGGAGCATGTGTCAATTAGTCACACTTGATTAGGGAAATGATTGCCACTCCTGTAGGATGCAAGCTGGGATTTTATTGGCTCAAGTCAAGTCTTATGTAGGTTTAGTTATTTCTGAGTGGAAACAAAATCAAAGCAAGCAGATGACACATACCTGGGAAATCGGGAGCGAATCCAGATTCAGTGTGAATCCAGTGTAGGCTCATTCTTCATAAACAGGCTTGTGTATGTTGCCAACGCCAGGCTTATTTTCTCTGGTGTGGATTAGGTAAAAACAGACATGCCATAAAAGTAATGAAAACAGGCTTTGCGTCTCATTTTGAACACAAAGACGACTCTTATACAGACATGGCAGAAAAGCAACCTCCCAAAAAATCTCAAAGCGCCGCTCTGGACAGGATCCCAAAGTATTTGGCTTAATCTACAAATCAAAGAGGGCAGTTTGTGGGAGTGCCATGCTTTGTGAAATACACAGCAGAACAAAACGTTGCCATCCGAAAACAGATTTATGAACAGAAAACAATAATTCCCTACCCTTATTTGGTACAAACACAAATTAGATTTTTGTAAATGACTTAATTTGAATTTGATATGCTGGTAATCAAGTCCAAGTTGGTTTTGAAGTTATTATGGCCACAACAAATTTTGCTAGGAGACGCATGACAAATGAAATGGTTCAAAATATCAACATATTTGATATCCTCCAACTGGACAGGTTCAGTCTGTCAGGGTGTGACCATCGTACACTACACGTTTTTTAGTGAAATCTGTCAAATCTGACAGCCCAAAATCTGCAGAATGGTTCTGACTTTTGGGAGCTAGCACTGACTCCTACAAAATGCAAATATGGGGAAGAAAATTTTAAAATAATAAAAGTTGAAAAATAATGTTCAACAGCGAAATTTAAGTATTAAACCAAACCAGTCAGGTCCGAGATAAAACACAGCACTAAAAAATTAGATTTGGGACAAAAACTGGTTTCGATCTTTGTGTACTTAACCTCTTTCTGAGGCAAGAACTCCTCATTCCGTGAAGCGCTGCGAATGACGTAATCAACAATGATTTTTGGACTGTCTGTGTGATTAGATTCCAACTTCCATGGTAACTTGTGGCTTCTATGAAATTATATACCACCACCTAACAACTGTCTTCAAAGATTTATATGTTTTTGCTAAAACAGTATCTTTCTGTGAATAAAATAAATGGGATTTTTATTTCTAGAACTTCTGTGCTCTATACTGCTGAATCAGGCAAACACATCATCTTGTTGAAGTTTATCCCATCTTTGTCCAACAAATACACACAAGAGTATTGTTCTTGCGCTCAAGTTTACTTCCTTTCTGAAACCCAGCTAGCCCTAAAAAGGGTGAAGTAAGGAACAGCACAAATACATTCTGACACCCGGGAGGAGATCTTGAGCGGTGGTGACTACATAGAAATTTTGTCCAAGTCATTAGGGCTAGTTCATTTACTTCCCTCTGAGATACTTTACAGGGATTGTGGGTATAGTAGCTCAGCCAAACTTATGGCAATGGCAGAGTAAACCACATCCCTGGCTCTGAGCTTTGAGCTGACATAGCTTCTCCCAGGAATCCTCTAAACATACAAGCTTTTGTTCTCTGTTCTGTTTTGCTTCCTCTTGTAAGTCATAAATACATTACATGCTGAGATTCTACTTTATTATTGATTTTCTCCCTTGCTTAAAGGGATAGTTCACCCAAAATTGAAAATTCTGTTATCGTTTGCATTCCAAACCGGTATGACTTTGGAACACAAAAGACAGTATTAGGAAAATCAATGGAATCCACTTTTCAGTGTATTAAACGTTATTTTTATACTGTTTAAAAGTTTAGGGTAGGTAAAATTTTAGAACCCTATAAAAAAAAAAGTACCATTCCCGAACTTTTAATACTCCCTCCTTTGCCCAGGTCTCAAAAACACATATATAGACATAAGTGTTGATGGCAAGCTTTATATTTTTGAGCTGCCCTGCACAGATATGATATAGGGGACGGTTCTGGTGGTGCTTTGGGGTAAAGGGTAAAGCATGAGGTGGAAGCTGTTACATAGCGCTCACTCTTGTTGTAACAGAACGCTTCAGCGATAGTCTGTCATCAGTCTGTCAGAGGGGATGAAAATTTGAAGGTGCTCTTTCTGAGAATAGCCTCTATTGTGCCTGGGATTTTGGCGCTGGACCAGACAGGCTATGAAGCTGGCGTCCACACAGGGTCTATTGTGCTGTGTGATCAGTGATCATTAGAGCTAATTAGAGCTCTGAAAGTCATTCGGTTTGTGGCGCGAGTCCAAGGAGATGCTTGGCTTGCTCATGGATGCAATTGCAAAGCCTATACGAAGCATGTGCTATTACTTTATACAGTATGTGGTCACCACATAGCATGTAAACATCATGAAGCATATCATACATGTTATCCTGAGATAAAACACAGACATTAGAAGTGAAATGTTTTGTAAAAAAATAAAAGAACTATATGGCTGTAAAAAGAAATCCTTAAATTTTCCCAATTGATACACTCCTGACAAGCTGTACTGAAACCTCGACCACAGCGTGAGAAAATTTAATCACTACATGCATAACAGACATAATTTAATTTATGTATTAACATTTTTCTTGCAGGCATTATATATGTCTTGGACACCCCAACTGTGGTGGGCATCGCTTTTGCTGCCTTTGTGATTGGAGCCCTTCTGACTGGAGCTCTGTGGTTCATCTACTCGCATACAGGTGAGAAAATACTGCATATTCACATCACAGCCTTTAACTCATCTGACCTTCGTTCTCATTCTCTGCATCATACTAATTAGTACTGAGAGTTATGCATTGTCATTTATCATATTGTCAAAATAAGTAAGGAAACATGCTCATTTTTGATCATCGGAAGGGTTTGCCAGTTCTCTTAGCAGCAACAATATGTTAACAATAACATATTGACTCCAAGCTCATAAATATATCCCGTTCGTCAGCAGAAGCGCATCTGTCTTTTCCGTTCTTTCAGGCATTGGGGGGGACTGCTGGAGGGTCAGCAGTATTTTGGGTACAATAGCCCGAAGGGGACTGGAATTCCCCCTGTCTGTTGTGAGGGTGTCTCCAGGCCCCACAGGAAAATACATATACAATCCTCCCTCTGAATGCCAAGATTCACCCGCCCCTCCTCCCTGCATTGCCCTGTCATCGCCAGGCCGTCGACCTCTGTTGACCCTCCAGAGGAAGCGCATGCGCTTTCTTAGCCCCTCGTTTCCGCTCTTTTGCATTCCCGCTTGTCCCGGCCCCTGGTTTCTGTCCTCAATGCCGTTGACCTGCTACCGTTTCATGGCACATGATTGAAGGGAGTCACTGTTCCAGAATCTGTAGCTGTGTAGGCTGATGAGTATCAGTATGTTGACTGAGGTTCAAAGTCATTCTGGATTTGATCTATTTTTGGGTTTTTAGAACATGTATATCTTGGATATATCCGTGTCTTGACATAAAATGAGTCATGTTTAGCTTTTATTAGCTTTCATTTTTATTCCAGATTTAAAAAAAAAAAAAAACATAAATCAGTATAATTTTTATTAATATTGCCTGTGGTATCCAGTTGAGATGATATTATCCAGCTGTGTTTCTGCTCACTGTTGTTAAATGGGACTGAAAACTTAGATCAGGTAACCCGAGAGAACAGGTTTTTTATTATTTGCCTGTTTATGCTGGCATCTCAGATCACTGTTGAATTTGACTACCCTCTAAGTTCATTTAAGGTCAAAAAACGTGACTATTTCTTGTCAGAAACATGTGTAAAATGTTGAAAAGAAAAAAGTGTAGTTGTGGTGTAAGCTCTGATCATTCCAGCCATGTGTTTCTCATAATGGCACTGATTACTTCATACAAGCCAAAAGCCTATTAAACCACGGTATTGTAAAGTATTCAATCATATTACTAAAATAGCCCTATATGGAATCATTTTTTGATACTGACGTTAACCCCAAGTGCTTTTCATGTTTGGAACATCCTAAATTTTTGACTCGTGTCAGATGAAATAAAATGCTAAAAGTTGAAAAATTTGAAAACACGGTGGTGCTTTTCCCCTCTGGGAGGTGCAGGAAAATGCCAGATAGAGGCTTTGGTGAAATGAAAGGCAAAATCCTCCTTCTCTCTCTGTCAGTTAGACCTGCAGAATTATCATCTGTTTTTCCCCGACAAATAATAGTCCATGTTGTGTTGTGTAGTGTAGTGAAATACAGAGGTTACAGACTTTTTGTTGCCAAGATATTTGTCTAATTTAGATATTGTGATATTATAAGGAAAACAGGTTGTTAGAAAAAAGATTACTTATGTGGCTTTTGTATTTTCATTATACTAAAGCCAAAATGTGATTAAAATATTATATGGAAATAATTTAATCTAATTTTGTTCATTAACAGCATATTTCTTCTAACCATTGGAGTAATTCTAAATGTATTTAAAAAATCCATTTCAAATTTGTTTTTACTTTTTTTTTTTTCTCAGAGGAAACATTGGTTCCTTCTTGCTGCTTCTGGGGGTCAACCAGACTCCAGTTTGCAAACACCTAGTGTAGCGTAGTACAATGCTATTTTAGAATTATTTATATTCTATTATACTATTTATTAATATTTTGAAATAGCTTTTATTTTTATGTTTTCAATTTTCATTTTTGTTTTAGTTTTACTGATTTTCTTTTGTGGTTTTGTCATTGTTAATAGTTTTTGGTGTTTTTTGTTTCAGTTTTACTTTTACTTCAACTTAAACTTATTTAATTTTTTTTAAGTTTAAATTTGTCTATTCATTTAATATTTGATTTAATATTTGATTTAATTTAGCTTTATTTTAATTAAATTATTTTTAATAGATTTTAGTTTTCCTTAAGAGTAACAGCACTAGTATAGTATAATATAGTATAGTATAGTGTACTATAGTATAGTAAAATATTCAGTTCACACTTAATGCACGTCCTTCACTCTTTTGCACTAAAAGAGTGATGCATATAATGAATTCAAGATTATGAGTACATCATTGTAAAACATACATTGCTCCATACATTAGGTATGCTTCTATTTTAAGGAAAGCTAAGTGTGGAATGTTGCAGGAGTCTGTTAGAAAACAGCTCCTGTAATCCTGTCACCATTCCTGTCGTAGATCACACTGATAGGTTAAGGACGTTGCCCCGGTGCACAGAGTGGGAGTTACACAATGAAATGACACGGTCGAGTGGAAGAGGTCAACAAGCTGCCATCAAACTCTATCTCACACATACGCCAAAATGCATCTCTGTTTGGGGTAGTGTTTCATATAATTATATAACCAACATATGTTGTTAGTCTGCACGCTGTCACTGTATACATTCGCATTGGTCGTAAAAGAGAGGTGTACAGAGGCAGATAAGCTAGTACATCTAGTACACAGCGCTGGATGAGGAAATAGGCTGTTTTTAGCTGGAGCTCTTGGCAGCACATCTCTGGCACATATTAGCAGCAGAGGGGCCTAAAACAGGGAAGCAGACACACGTCCAGTTGAGCTGAGAAGAGAAACACACACATATATAAACACACTCACAATTTACAATAGTGTGTTGGAGGAATTTATTTACAGACATTTTTACAGATGTATGTAGTGTAGGAGAGCGGAGTGCTTATTAATATTGGTGTTTTAGTCAAATGGCAAGTATGAAAAGCAAACCTGGAATTTGATTAAAACTGTTCAACCCTCTGTCAGGCGCAAGCTCTCTACAAGATGAATTACATGCATTCTTACTTGCCGCTCAGCTTCAAGAGTTGAGGCCTCTGATAGAGGAATGTTTATATCCATCTAGAACAATAATCAGTGAAGACAAAGAGAGAAGAATGAGACAGACATTAAGTCTTGTTCCAAAACTGAGTATACAACCTCCTTAGATGCCTTTTTTGGCCAAATTCAAATACAGCATTGCACATTTATTTAAGGGAAAGCAATTCAAGTCCAGTGGTAATTTAAACCGAAGATGATGCGAGAACTGTTGACAGTGTTTTGTTTGAGTGGAAATATTTCAATCACATGAAAGATATGTGACCATGTGGAAATGAGCCAATGACGTATTTATACTTTTGTAAGCGTGAATGGGTTTGATAGTATTAAACTACTATATATAATACTGAATATATTGCATACACTCAGAAAAAATGGGTATAATAGCTTGTCACAGTGGCAGTACCATCAAAGTGACGCTTGTGTACCTTCTTTACCTTAAAAGGGTTCATAATAAAAGTACTATGAGAGTGAATATTACTACTTTAAGGGTATGTATTACTACTCTAAGGTACTAATGTGAACCCTTTAGGGGTAAAGAAGGTATAAAGGTGTTCCTTTACTGCCTCAGTGGCAAGCTGTTGTATGCATAAAGGCACAGTTTTATATATATTTGCTGATCCTCATAATGTGATGCAATAGATTTAAGTAAAGGTATGTATGTGTGTGTGTGTGTGTGTATATATATATATATATATATATATATATATATATATATATATATATATATATATATATATATATACACTACCAGTATAAAACAGACTGCCCAGCAAACTCACCAGACCTGAACCCCATAGAGAATCTATGGGGTATTGTCAAGAGGAAAATGAGAAACAAGAGACCAAAAAATACAGATGAGCTGAAGGCCACCGTCAAAGAAACCTGGGCTTCCATACCACCTCAGCAGTGCCACAAACTGATCACCTCCATGCCACGCTGAATTGAGGCAGTAATTAAAGCAAAAGGAGCCCCTACCAAGTGTTGAGTACATATACAGTAAATGAACATACTTTCCAGAAGGCCAACAATTCACTAAAAATGTTTTTTTTTTATTGGTCTTATGAAGTATTCTAATTTGTTGAGATGAAGTGAATTGGTGGGTTTTGTTAAATGTGAGCCAAAATCATCACAATTAAAATAACCAAAGACTTAAACTACTTCAGTCTGTGTGCATTGAATTTATTTAATACACGAGTTTCACAATTTGAGTTGAATTACTGAAATAAACTTTTCCACAACATTCTAATTTATTGAGATGCACCTAATATGTGTATGTATGTGTGTATATATATATATATATATATATATATATATATACACACACACATACATACATACATACATGTACACACATACATACATACATGGATATATATGAGAGATTGCATCAATGCCATAAGAGAGCCATTTTGAATCCTTCAGTGAACAGTTCTGAAAAGATTATTTTTTTTTTTTTTTCTTAGTGTGGAGAACATTTTAACAATCTAAAGAACTGTTTTCCCTGTAAATAACCTTTTGTGCAATGGGAAGGTTACATGGATGTTAAAAGTTGTTCTTGGAACCATAGATGCTGATAAAGAACCTTTTAAGAGTAAAGATGGTGATATGGTGAGACTGTACATATCAAACATTCTCATCTGTATGCAACTTTCCAGTCTGCTGCTACTGAAGCTATTCTGGAGCTAATCAGTGTACAAAATGAATATACTCTAAGTGCAACAACCAAACCACTTAATGCAAAAAAAATTCTAGATGTCATGAATATGAACACAGTGTCTTTTTCTATGTGTCTCTGTAAGCTTTAATGTCCTCTTTATCCATCTCCCTCTTCAGGTGGCACAGGAGCAAGGCAGCAGGTGCCAAAGTCCCAGCCGGTGTCTGAGAACAGCAGTGCGGCTCACAGCATCGGCAGCACACAGAGCACGCCTTGTTCAAGCAGCAGTAATGCATAGAGCAGCTGGACTGATGATGCTTCCACTGGCATTATGCATTTGTGGAAGAATATGTGTTTCGTAGCATAACCTGAGGCCTTATTATTTTCATTATTTGGAACTGAAATGTTTAGGCTGAATATACAACCGGATGAAAAAAGTTACATTTAGAGGTAAGGGAAATAACCAAATCAAGATCCCAGGGAGTTTTTAAATGTTGCTTTTTTTTTTCTTGAACCCCACAAGAGAGTTGTTTTTGCCTTATATGGTTGAGATCAGCGGGAAAATAACAAAGGCTGTTTACACCAGTCATTATGGCATGAAGGCGGTCTAGAGGAACAGTTAGTACTCTGCGAGGTTGCGAAAAGGCTCTGTTATCACCCAAACAAAGATCAGTGCCTTGCTGAATAAAGCATACATATTTAAGAAATTTGACAGGAGAAATCTATTATAAATAGGCCAATATCAATATAAACAAGTCAATATCTGACTTTTAAAACCCAGATGCCAATCATTTAATTCTATGTAATAGTATATAGTATTTTTTTTACTATAACTCTTATCTGGCTGACTGGTCTTCAGGATTTAGACGCCAGGAGTGAAGGGTGTAAAAGCCTTTATCAGAGGCATTTTTAATATATAGGACAGTTTTTGGAATATTGTAAAATAATGTATATTCTGTGAATATTGCATAGAGATTTAAAGTGGAAACAACTCCATAAAAAGCTTTAACTAAAACCAAATATTTATCAGAAGATTATACATCATTTAGAAGATAATTTTAAAATTAAAAATTTAATCATAAAGGCAGATATGAATGAATTTACAGATATGCATGCACAAGCGCTTTCCCAGAATTGGCCCTTTAAAAGATAGTCACAAAATAATAAGTAGTAGTAGATTCTAGTTGTCTAATAGTTTTTTTTTTTTTTTTTCCCACCCAAATTCTGATGTACAGATAATTGCAGATAATTATACTAATAAGGACTTATAGATTTGATAGAATGTGATTTTTAAATGCTGGGCATTATTATTCAACATTAGTATAAAAAGTAATGATTTCAGCAAACAGCAGACTGTTATGTTTTGATATTTTGTCCTTAAATTTAAAAATCAAAATGAGCATTTGTTGAGAAGGATTCACTGTGCCTAGTCACAAAAGATGTACATAATCTAATGCCAAAGAATGGTCATTTATTTTCCTGTCTTTTATTGTTACAGCAGCCCCTGCGGTGTGTATGTTTAGGTACTAACCTACCACTAAATTAAAAGCAAAATCAACATTTCTCAAAATATCATTATTTCTGCTGTTTGTGAAGTTAACAATTTGGGATTTTTGTGTAAAACATGCATACAATGCAAGATATGTATGAATGCAAAGCCAGAGTAATCCCACCGTCAAAACTTTACATGAATGTCATAACATTATAAGTGCCTTAACTTTGAGTATATGCATTATTTCAGAGATAAAATAAGGCAAGAAGGGAAGTGGTGTTTGCTTTGCTTTAGGCACAGTATATACCCACTGATGTGAAAATCTGCCAAATCTGTGCATCTAGCTCTTTATTTTAGTATCTAATGTTGCTTTTTTGTTTGTGTTGCTTGCTACAGACTGTACCTATAGAATGTACTTTATTTCAGTCCTTAATTTCATTGTAAACTTGTATAAATGTCTCCTGTAAGAGGAAAGAGAGTAAGAATTTAAACATTTATTTGTGTATAAAGTTATATTTTTCTAGAGATATATATACATAGAGCCACCCTATAATTCTATCTGCATACTGTGAATTTTTGTGGGCATATTTCTATATAATGTCACGTGTTTTCTCTAAATCTAAACATAGTCCATAATGCTGAAGTGAGCTGCATTCCTGCATTCACTGATATTTTCCTGACGTAATCATATAAAATAAGATGTTTTATTATAAATATATATTTTTACAACTATCTTTTATATGAGAACACTATAATATTTGGAATATAAAATATATTTTGATGATGCAAATGTTTTTATCTCTCTTTTAAGCTCTTCACCATTTAAGGATCTGTTAAGTGTGTGTTTGGTAACACTGTAAGCTCTATGTATCCATGTTTGTGGGTTTAAATGTATGAGTATATGCATGGTCCTTGTGTCTTTTGGGAATTTTTAAAACAATGCTGTCATGTCTAACAGAGTTTGAATCTCTGATAGGTGTTATCAAGGGTCATTTAATGGCTGTAGAGTTAACAAAGGCCTTATTGGATTCCTCTCATTCCAGTAAACAATCTCATGATAAACTCGTTATTTTAAAATGTGTAAGTTCAAACCACTGTTTTTGACACTGTGGTTTTCCTGTACGTTGAATGATGAAATTGATTGTGCTGTCTTTCTGTTTATCTACCTCATTTGTGTGTCTGTGTGTGTATACGGTTTCATTGTCTAGTCATCAAGAATATTTTACTGTACATATTGTGTAGAGCTTGATGTTACATAAAATATATCACATCAAAGGTTTTATCTTACAGATTTGACAGTTCACTCTGTATCAGTCACCAGACTTTCCGACAAAAGAGGAAAATCTGAAAGATGTAAATGTGAACCTATCAGAATTAGACTTCAGAATATTCAGACTTTCTTGCTCTGAAACTATACACTATTTGTGACAATTTTTGTGTTTTGTTCGTCCAATGGTATGTGAAACCATGTAGTGTTTGTAAATACAATGTGCTGTAAATATGCATGCTATATGTATGCTCTGTATATACCAAATAAATTCTTGTAATCTTTGGGGTGTGTGTTTGTGTGCTTATTTAAAAGTATGCACTGGGCCCCACATTTCGTCCGCTAATGGAGAGGGTCAACGAGGATATTTCTTACACAATACTTTTTTGTTCTATTTCCATGAAACATTTTCTCCCTCATTGCTATGTAGATTGCCTGTATGAAGTATTGTTATCGTGTGTTAGGACTGTTTAGTCACCATACTGTTCTACAATGAGTTCATTACTTGATTTAAACCATGTGGAGATCTGGCACCCACACCTATGAACATATGGAAATGTGCATACATATGCATACACCAACATATACAATTTAATGACTTTTAACATAGAGAATATTGGCCTTTGCCAAAAATTGACTGGACAATCAATAAAACAGTCAATAAAATAAATAATTAAATAATATTTTAAAGTAGTAATAATATTTCTTATTTAAAAATAAATAAATAATAAAAAAAAAAAAAACTGGCCAACACTGTCCAGTGTGGGGCAATGAACATAGAGTATGACATCACCTTCTCAGGAAGAGCCCAGACTGTCAGTCTACTTGATCAACTGACTGTGTCATTCATGGGACATTTCCATGAAGGTTCTTTTCCAGAATAATATTACTTGTAATGTCATTTGTCAAATTGTTTATCAACTTTATTTTTTCCAGTTTGAGATCATGAAATCAGAATAGGTTCCAAAAATATATATATACTAGGGGGGATTCACTTGATATGGAACAGGCTTTGAGTCTTAATCAACAATGACTCAATGTAGGTCATCAGAGTTTATTTGGGGTTTAGGTGATGTTTCAAAAGAGAGTGAGGAGAAGGGTTGACTCTAAGGATGAGGCCCGTTGTTGATATTCACTGTTGAACCACTTAAAATAGTCAAGTGGAATATATAAAGTGGAATATAAATAATATATTATATAAAGAGATAAAACTGGGGGCTCGTCCGAGATGTTTAGTCCCTGAAGCAAGAGCCTAAAATACTACATACTTTATATTAAACACCTAACTATGTTATGGGCCCTTATCTAAACTATAAACTCCAAATTCCTTTAAACATTGGTTTAAAAGTCTATTTATTAGCCTGTATGTCTTGTCAGACATACAAATAGAAGGTACATAACATTTTACATACATTAAATTAATTAATTGTTTTCAGCAGGAAAACGAGGGAAGGTTTGATGATCTTTAAGTAGGCACAAGTTTTTTCTCTGAATATTATTTTGGGTTCTTTGTTGCATTGATGGTCTAATAAAGAAATTAATATAATTTATTTCAAATAACACAGTCTGACACCTGCACCTGAGATTCTGTTTCCTTGGCAAACCTTTTGCACAGGCTGAAATCTTCACATTTGTGGGGTCGGGTCTCAGTTTAGTCCTACCCCAACAGCTGGCCAATTTGCCACATGAGGGTTTAAATATACAGCATTAAATATGGCTGCCAGTATCAATAAAAAGCATTTAATTTTGCTGAGTTGCCAACTCTATTTTGATGACAGCACTGGGGTGGCTATATATTTAGCTAAAGAGGGAGGGCAAGCTCAGTATTTATGGCTGGAAACACTGGAGAGTCTCCAGCGCTGAAATCTATAGCCATAACATTATACTACTTATAATGAAACTGCTCTGTCATGATTGTGTGCCAACAAAACCCAACACTCAAATACACACATCCACACATAGCAGTGCATGTGTGTATTCTTACATAATGCATAAGTCTATGAATGTATGTTTACATCCGCATACATATATCATATGAATTTATTCAGATATGCACCCGCACATTTGTGTTTGCCAATGTACAGAAATGTGTCTTTGTATTCTGCTTCTTCAAAAACAACTTTTTACAATTAAATTCAATTTGTTAACATTAGTTAATACTTTAGGTATCATGGACTGACAATGAACAATACTTTTAGAGCTTTGTTAAACTGGGTTAATATTATTTTCTACATAAACTATTATATTTTTAGCATTTTAAGTTTTTTAGTATAAATTAACATTAATATAAAGTTTATGATAATTCTGGCATCATTTACTCACCGTCCTGTTTTCTTTGTTTTATAGAACATAAAAGATGGTATTTTGAAGACCGTTTAGCTGTTGTTGTGCATATAATGAAAGTCAATGGGATCCAAAACTTAAAAAATTTTTTTTAAAATAAATTCACAATCACTCTGTGAAATTAATTTAAACATGCTGAAACATTCTTCAAAATATCTTCTGTGTTTCACAGTAGAAAGTCAAATTAAAGTTTGAAATGACATGAGGGCGAGTAAACAAAATAGAATTTTTATTTTCGGGTTAACTATTCCTGCAACAAACTTTTTTTTGTAAAGTGTTTCCAGAAGAACTAAACAACAGGGTTGTATGAGTGCAAAAAATGAAGGACAAAAACCCACAAAAGAACAAACAAGACTTTCTTTATCCTGTGTCACCATCCAGCATATGTGGGTATTTGTGTAATAGCTCTTATCTTTTAAAGCTGCATATAAATCATGTTATCATTCAAAACACCATCAACTCCAGACTTAGCAACCACATTAGCGAAATAATGCAATGGCACCCGTGGGCCACACACCAACATCAACAACCATATCGGCATTGAGACGGAACTCTGCCCCAAATTGCAGCCTCAACCCCAAATGAGAACCAAATGCTTCAAGCCCCACACATGAAATATCTGGAGAGAGATGAAAATGACTTAATATTTCTATGTACGCGTAATGAAAAAAATTGGATACAGATGACTTTTATCTCAGAGTTGCAATATTAGTGGAGGTTTAGATGAGAGGAGTGTGAGGATCATTTCGTCCTCGTTACATGTAAACTGTAATGACGGCACTATGACCAAACACTGCTGCTGCTGAATTGTGTTTAACCTCAGTGGGTTTTCTGTCATGGCCATTTGGCTCTTTACCAGTGAAACTGCACTTGTGGCTGACTCTAATACAGTGAATCACTCCCTGAGAGAGAGAGAAGGATTATTATTCATCCACTGCTCTTTTTGTTTTGCTTTTTGAGGGGCCCACAACTGAGTCAAAAGTCAAAATATACAAATCCCTTCCCCTCCTTTTTTCAATTTTCATCAGAAACATGAATCTATTTTTCTTTCTTTGCAATTTTAAATATCATTGATCAAAACCAGCTGAAAGATTTCTTGCATATAATACTAAAAATGATCATTGTCTTTTGTGCTGTGCAAGTACTTAAGTATAATGAAGATAACAGCTTTAATTTGCTGTCCAAGATTCAAGACTCAACTTGAGCTGGAAGGTAGTGAGGTATGGGTCAAAATTGTATAACTGTGTTCAGAATGATATACAGAACTGTGCAAAAGTTTTAAGCCACTAGTATTTTCACCATCTAAAAAATGGTTTTAAGTCAGTTATTTCTATCTTTTGCTGTAGTGTGTCAGTAGGAAATATCAGTTTACATTTCCAAACATTCATTTTGCCGTTAATTGTAATAATCCAGTGAGATTTTTGTTTGCACGAGGAGTCTGACAACAGACAGTGCTCCACACAGAGATCTGATCTCATCATCATCCAGTCTGTCTGGAATGACATGAAGAAACAGAACAAACTGACAAGGCGACGTCTCTAAGATGTTTCAAGAGACTTAACTCCTCCCATACCTTTGTTTAGGACTCCATTTAATCTCCATTTAAGCCTTCTCAATAAGTTCCCTCACTAAAGAACCCAAGAGCTGTTGTCTTTTGCAAGTAATATGGCCTAGATATTCTTGGAGGGCCAGTTGCTCTTTGTGTAAAATTCTTGCACTTTTCTGTCAACCAGCTCTTTAATACACCACTGCTTCAGTATCTCCCCTTTTCACCAGACTGCAAACACAACCAGATGCTTTACCTGCCACCACTAAGCACCTGCATTTTGATTGGTGGAGAAAAACTCCCTGATCAGTCAACTGAAAGTTAAAGCAGATGCAGATATTTCTAATGTCACGACTGCAAGTTCTTTTAGTCACTGGCTCTGCCACAAGTCTGAAACAGACATGCACTCACCAGCTGCAGGTGTTGAGACATAAGTTTCAATACTAGAAATGTATTTCAAGAATGGGCCTCTGTGATCACGTTCCTGCTACCTCCTGTCGAACAGCGTGACTGGAATAAGCCTCGGCCTTTATTAGGTCATGCTGCACATGGTTTTATGTTTGGAATTGGTTGATGTAGTGTAAGACTGCCAACCAGTTTTGGCTTTCTATTATGTATCATTGCATGGTTCTTCTTGTTACGTACTAATCCACATACATTTTGACAAGCCAGAGATCAGAGATCAACATAAACATATTATAACTCGCTTCTGCACAACATGACATGAATGCACAAATGTGTAAGTCATGTGAATGTGAATTTCATTGCAATGCTCTAAAACAGACATTACTGTTTCAGGTCACGACAATGCTAATATGGCAGATTGAAATGTATTCATACTGCACATATGGATACTTTATAGAATATGCTTTTTAAATTTTATAATGTAAATTCCTCATCAAATGTCAAATGCAGTACCTACTCTAAGACAAAAAGCAGTGAATAGTTAACTAAATCATAAAGAATTTGCAACGTTGTATTATAATTGTGTACTTATAATGTTATTTCAGGAGGTCAGGACTGTTTTAACTTATTATTACTTTTTTTTTACTAAATCATAAAGAATTTGGGTAACACTTTTTAAAGGTGTCCTTGTTACACGTTACATGTACTTATTATTATAATAACAATACATTATGCATAATTGCATGCAAGTACCCTAAGCCAAACCTAACCATATAGTAAGTACATGTAGTTAATTAATATTACTCAGTACTTAAATGTATAATTACACTGTAACAAGCACATCTTCAAATAATTTAACCAGAATTTGCAACATTGTATTATAACTGTGTACTTACCATGTTATTTCAGGAGTTCAGGTTTTCAGAACAAAGACAGTTTTAACTTTTTATTTATTTATTTATTTTTTGGCAAATGTTTTACAAACATGCTGCATGCCTTTGGATTGGATTGGATTGAATAAGTTTCAGTAAAAAAAAAAAAAAGACTACAACTAATAAGTCAAAATAAATAATAACTAGTGTAAAAATGAACTCTGCCAGAGATGTAATCCCAATTATCTTGCTTCAGTTTTGAGACTTATAGATCCTAAAAGCAGTTGAGTTTTACCTGAAACCTTCCGGTATGTTTCTCTTTGCAGGCAGTGGAGGAGTATGCCCCACGACTGTAGAAGAGAAGGGTCATCGGTGATGTGCAGTGTCAGTTATTTTGTGTATTTGCATTGACTCCTCTGGGAGTAGAGGCCATGTACAGTTCAAAGATAAAAATGTGAGAAATGTTAAAGTCGGTCAGGGTGCAGTGCATGTGTGGTAAGAGCTGTGTTTTTCAGAGCAAGCTCTCAGTCATCAGAGCGCTGTGTTTGATTGATGGTCCATGAAGAGAAGAAGAGGTTGCTTTGTTGGTGACCGCTCAGCCTCATCGAATGGACTCACAGAGGCATGTGAGTCTTTCCTCTGCCCTGTTTTCTGGTTTTCACGTTTTCCTGTGCAATACCTCCCTTCTTCACATACAACCGGATACTACACTGGTGTTTACTGTTTTCATACTGTTACCAGGAAATGGATCATTCTCAATATGAGACACCCCATTTCCTTCTATGAATTGATGTTCAAAATGCCTGAAACTGACATGGAAGATAATATATGAACCTAATGACTGTAGACGAAAAGTATGCCTCTCCCACAGTTCTTTCAGTTTATTATCAGTTTACAATGATACCTTTCTGTATCATGTACTATATTGTATATTTAAGGAAGATTGTGCTTGTTTGGCCACAGATAAACACAACCATGCTGATATTTATTATTCCTCTGCACAAGTATGATAGTGAGTGTGATATTGCTTTTACACAACAGTTCAGCAAACAATAACTTAACTGAGAAATGTATATTTCGGATAAAATGTGGCCAGTTAGTTCATACAGTATATGTATCTCTGATGGAATTTTTTGTAGAATGTAAATATTTTATCATAGGTCTCTTTATTCACATGTTTATATCTACTAAATAATGAGAGGGAGAGAAGAATTTGCTTCTAGTTAATTGCTTCTAGTTTCCCTTTGCGGACAGCCACTGGTATTTGTGAGTAGCACACTGGCACTGATGTGAATGTGTTTAGCCAGCAGCTGGTATTTGTGAGAAGGGCAGTGCTGTTGGCACTTGCCGACATAATGGCTGGATTTTTCAGGCTTGTTACCTTAAAGTTTCCCTGAGGAGTCCTGAGGCACTTCCTGTCAATAACAGAATAGCAGACGTTCAGTCTGTTTTGCACTTAGGTCAGTCCTGGCCAGAGTTTGCGTCTCTTCTCTCTCCGTGTGTCATTCTCTTTTACTCAGTCTAATGTTGCAGTTTGTGCTTTCTTGGAGCAATAATAACACCTATTACTATTATGCACCTCAAAATGGTTAAAATTCTAGTTAATAGTAATAGTTTTTTCCCCCAGCATCTCCAAGAACTGTCTATACTTTAGTAGATGTAGCTCTTTGCATATAAAAGGTTTTAGTTTCAGTCCCCAGCATCTCAATACTTTAATGCTACTCGTTCACATTAGAGCATATGTCTACCAATGTGGCCTTATTATGACTGAAGTAAAAAGCACTAGAAAACATACAGGAGTACAACATGCTGGCAGCTAGTAATGTAGCTCAGTGAGATGCTCAGTGTGTACATGCTGAGCATGTATGATGTTCTAGGTTCAGTCCCAAGCAGCTCCACAAACAGTCAATACTATAATTCATTTCATGTGTGTTAGAGCATATATTGCCCAATCTGAGCCTATATATTGTCTATGACTGATGTATGAGGTCCTGGGTTCAGTCCCCAGCATCTCCAAGCAATATCAATATTTGAATGGGTCCCATTTCCAAAGAATGTATGAGGTTCTAGGTTCAATCCCCACCATCTTCAAGAACTGTGAATGCTTTAATGCATGCCATACATGTTAGGACATATTTTCCGTGGTGAGCCTATTGCCTAATTGACTAATGTGAAAAGCACTAGAACACCTACAGGAGTACAAAAACAAAACTTAAATTTGCATGTTTGAGGTCCTAGGTTCCATCCCCAGCATCTCTAAGAGCGGTCAATACTTTAATGCATTCCATCCACATTATCTCCCAATGTGTGCCTATGTACTATGACTGAAATAAAAAGTTAACATATAAGAGTACAGAAAACTGCAGAAAACCTCTTAGCATGTATGAGGTCCTGATTTCATTCCCCAACGTCTCCAAGCAGTTCCTCAACACCTTACACCATTGTTTACATAATGTGTTAAAATCTGTTGCAAAAAAGCCATTTTTATACAGGTGCCTCAATGATTTTCAGTACAAAAAATTCCAACATAATATCATTACTCATTATGTGCTCTACCAATTATTAAAGGGTTCCTATTATGCTCTTTTACAAAGTCTTGATTTTGTTTTGTGGTTGTACTAGAACATGCTCTCATGCTTGGTGGTTCGAAAATCACATTATTTTTCACATAATTTACATTATTACAATACCTTCCTCCCCAGCCAGGCACAAATGGCTCGATTAGTCCCAGGTTTGATGAAGGCCCGCCTTCCGAAAAACAAAATGTGTTGTGATTGGTTAGCTGTCCCAGTGCATTGTGATTGGCGAACAGCTTAGACGGTGTTTCAGTACTGCCCCGCCCCCTGCCTAAACAGCAAGTTCGTCAGTATTGTCATATCAATTCAGACCCTGAGAATACTGAACAAGAGGATCGCGCAGAACTTTTGCACGCATGGATATTGCAAGACATATTAAAGTGGTAACGATATTGTTTTTTTTTTGTTTTTTTTGGCTAAATCACATTATAGATAGGATGTCAACAACAGCTTAAAAATAACTGCATTTACTATGTACAGATAAGTGCAATGGTAATATGTATTATGTTTATTGTTCTTTAATTCTAACATTATAACATGAATTGCAGTGAAACTGTTATACAGTTGAATTTATACCATAGTCCCACAGAGTTGCACTATGTGTGGCGGCATATATATATGCAAATTAATTCTCTGCCAGCGGGAGGCGCTGTTGGAGCGGGAGAGAGTGAGGTTTCTCCGGTAATGCTGTACACAAAGCAGAGCTCCACTCACAAATACTGCTTTATCAGACATTACATGCAAGATGAAATGAAAATGACATCCAAAATTTTCTGAAGACAGTCGGTTTCCATCAGAAATAAAGTGATATAAAAACACCGGGTTTAGATTTTGTGCATTCGAATTTCCGGAGGCAGGATTTATTTTAATGATATTCTAATGGGACAGTTTGTGATGTCACAAATACAGGAAAACATCTTTGTAGTCCAAACGAGCCGTTCGTTGTAGTTCTTGAAAAGGGATTTAAAAAAAAAAAAAAAAAAAAAATCTCTCTTTGGAGTTGCCTTTGAGACTTGTAACTTTGTAGATCTTTTTATGCCCAAACATACACACTACACACTGACTAAAATTCAAAAAGTGAAAAAGCATAATAGGACCCCTTTAAGAGAACCATTAAGTGAGACTGATGTTAGGCTTTGTCAAATAAAATGCCTAAAATATGAATATTTCTGTAACAGCACCACACTACTACTCGTTTACCACAGGAGCGTTTCACATTAGCTGCTCTGTTAAGTTCATTCTTGTTTTAATGAAAAACGAAAGAAGAAGTGGTGCTGGATGCTGTTTATCAGTTTATGCTGTCAGAAAGAGCAGATCTCTTTAACCTCCCTCTTCTGTAGGATCGATGACGTTCCAGAGACTTTACCATGTGTGGATCACATAAACAGCTCAGAGAAAACCCAGACCTGAAAGCCAGTTTTCATCTGTGGATTGGCCTTCGTACTGAGACATTTGTATCTATATGCTCTTGAACCTGTCAAATGGTTAGGCTATGATTTAAATGATCTCTTAACGATTCCACAATGGTTTTCACAAAAATCATACCATTTTGATTATTCCAAATGTAAACAATCCCCCGCCAACCTCTCATTGGACTTCATCTGGAGTGCAAACTAAGCAAAGTTCTTCCCCAAATAAGGCAAGAGTAAAAGAAACACAAGGGTAAATCCAGAACCATTTATTTAAAGTGACTTTTTTTTGTTTATGCTACCATCTGTAACCAGTTTTATGCTTATATATTATTGAGGTAGCTTATCCTATAGTGGAGCACAGCTGTGCAAAATACCATGACTTGCTATGAAAAACACATGACAACAACGTGGCGAATTAACCATTAAATGTATAATTTATCTGCCATCTGTTAAGGTTATGAATGAGGACTCCAAAGGTTAAAATTCAACGTTTCATCCCTTTGAGATTTAAAACTTCCAAAGATGAAAATATTTCATATAATGGTCCATGAAAATACTGTCCATTCCTATTCTCCCTGTTATTTAGTAGGAAAATTTTTTTTCCCCCCACATATTAACAAGTGTTTTTCCCACCCACACTAACGACTGGGTTTTATTGGTCCACTAACACCTCATTGGCTCTTTAAATCAAGGGCTCTTATTGATATTGTGTTCTGCACAGGTGGCAAACTAGCACAAATGCCTCACAATGAGAGAAACACACTTTGATGAGTAATGCTTTCAGCAGATGGTTTGTCCATCTGCATATTTTCGCAATGCTCTAGTCGAGATATTTTCGCAACATTGACTCGTACACACAAGGGAATGTGCCTATAATGAGAAACCAGTTAGTGCTCCTAAATGCAGCAGGACAGCTAGAGAATATGTAAATAAAGATTAGAAGATTTAAATATATATTTAAAAATCCTAACTTTTTTAAATTAAGAAACAATTAAAGAATATGAGAAAAAGAAACAGCAAAGCTTCTTTTTAACCTCTGGTGTTTGTGTATGTTTGATTTTTAAGGCCATTTGTGGTGAATCAAATATACAAGAAGATACAGAGGTGCTATAAGTCAATAGTAATGATTGGCAAACATTGCAACAGTGAAGATAGGACAAAATAAAATTGTTCAAAATTTTAATGGCTTTTTGTTATTGTACAAAATTTTATTGTATTTTATTGCATTTTTTTACTCATCTTTACACCACAGGCTACCTGAGCCTCTTTTCTTTCTGGATCTGTAATCCAGGTGTTCTCCATCAAGCTAATTAAACAATCAGAAAAACAAGAGGAAACAATTACTACAAAGGCAGTAATAATTACCAGATTTGCACTGAGACATAAGCTAACAACACTTTCAGCAGTGTTTATTCCTGATTCTCCAGACTGTAATATGCCAGCCAATAAATAGTGCTTGATATATAATTAACAAGAAAGGGTGGCAACAAGTCAAGATGATTTACAAGTAAACTCATTTCCCAATGGATTCTTTCAACACACTGATCATTTGACATGTGTTGGCATTTTTATTTAACATAATCAATGCATCATTAAAGCTGTGTGTCTGTTTATGGAAGAACCAAATTTTGTTGAAAATTCTTGTGAGGCTCCACAGCAAAGATCTAGGACAATTGATTGTTGCAATCAATGCTTTGGGTGAGAGAATGTTCTGGAGATTGATTTTGATTCAGTTTTGTTTATTAACAAGCATGATTAAAGTGAAGGGCCAGAGAAATAAGCTTTTGGGAATAAAATTAAAGCAGACATGGCCAAACCTCAGAAGAATGGGGTCTTTTGTGCTTTCTATCTAGGATCTGGGCACTGTAGCCATAAGAGAGAGAAAAAAGTTATTAAATCTTATGTAAGGCTCAGAGTTTGACATGGAGGATATGCTACACTGGTGATGATTTGGGACAGCTTGTGTAAAAGTGTGTGAAGATGACCTTCTCCATTATACAACACAAAGAACAGCCTGTGGTGCTTGACTAACTAAACCCTGTGTTTATTTCATCAGTTTTGATCTCAGTTCATAATTAAGTGTCTGTAACTTCAAAAACAAAATTACGCAATGGGCACAATATGATATTATTCTTATTACTTACAAGTGAAAATCAGATTTTCCAAGTGTATTTCCAGATATTGTTTTTAATCAAAGAGTTTAAACAATAGAATTTTCAAGTTCAAATCAATCTTGAGGTCAACTCCTCACAGATAACAGTGAAAAATTATCAGTGAGTCTCTTCATCACATAATCTCTGTTGACTTGGATATGTACCACTTTTATGATATTTCTATGTTTTTTTTTTTAGCCTCCATTCTGCTCACTGAATACAAACGTGCAGTCAGGACATTCTGGTAAACTTGTGTTCCATAAGGAAATCTTATGGATTTAGAACAACATGAGGATGTGTAAGTGATGATTTTTATTCGAACTATGCCGCTTGAGAGGTTTCAAAGCATGTTTTGCATTTGCAGCACACCTTGTACTATGAAGTGTTGTACCATGAGTACCATGTGACTAAAGGCACATGTTACATGTGTGTTAACACATAATCAGGGTGAATTACAATGCTGTTTATGTCTGGTTGAGTGGTGGGAGATCTGGAATATTCATCTACCCAGTGTTGATGTGGTCTGCAGGTATAAGTGAACTATTAACTTTGCATGTTTAACCACATCATTTCAGTTTGGAAGAAAATATCTCACTCTCATGAGCATATACATAGCATTAGCACTTCATGAAAGTATGGAAAAATGTTTACACGAAGAAGCTTTTGACTGACCATACGGCCCTCTTCTGCTCTCCCAACTTGCTACAGAGATTTTCATCAGCCTTCTTCAGTTTGTCCCTTTAGAAATTAGAACAAACTAAACATGTGAGCAAAAGCTCAGACAGCAGGTCATTCTCATGGAATGAAGACTTTACACACTTTAAACTGTAAATATGTTTCTTCTGCAGGAAATTACACTAGCAGAGGAAGAAAAACAGAGAAATGGAGGGAATTAGAAACATCATGGCTGATACAAATAAATTTCACAAATTTTCTTTCCAGTTTAGTGAATATAAGTGGGAAAACAAATTTAGTTTTTCTGTTTTATGTGCTTTTAACCTGTTCAGACTGGAAAATGTGAACTTAGGACTGTTACAATAAAATCAGCAGGTGTGACACAGGTTTCCTGGTGTGTATACAAATGTGCTTGTGAATGCGTTCCTCAGGTGTTGAGTAGGAAAAATAGGTCACTGTAAAGCAACAAATAAATTATATTTTAACATCAAGCACAAATACACAAATATGTTATGGGTACATTCTTCTGCTCTGACATTGAGATGTAGTGTATTAGATCTTGTGATATGTAGGCTATACATGGTTGTCTTTTTTTGCTTGCTTTTATCTGAGATGTACCTGCTGAAGTCCCACCTGCTGCTCACTGCATGATAGCAAAGAAACACATGTGTCCTAGGACAGCAACCAGAAAACTGTCTGTATTTGGAAAGAGTGGAAGAGTAAAGATGAGAGAAGCAGAGAGGGGTAGAGAGAACGAGGAAAGAGCGGGAGAAATGGAAGTGTGTGAGCGTGTGTGTAGCAGGACGTTCTCTCTAGTGCCAGCAGACAGATGCGTCCAGACAAAGGAGGAGAGACAGAGATGACGGAACGTTCCGTGCAGT
The DNA here is from genome assembly GCA_039654775.1 of Spinibarbus caldwelli. Classification (NCBI taxonomy): domain Eukaryota; kingdom Metazoa; phylum Chordata; class Actinopteri; order Cypriniformes; family Cyprinidae; genus Spinibarbus; species Spinibarbus caldwelli. The sequence continues at coordinate 15,235,730 of CM077237.1, forward strand.
GAGGAAGGGGCTCCCGTGAGGATCTGCTGGCCAGGGACGCTGTGGATCAGTCAGGCTTTAGTCCTTGGCGGGATATGGAGCAGGGATAACTCATCCTGCTAGCAGTCTTCTGACACCACTGTCTGCAATCTGCAAGCCACTCTGGACCTTCGCAATGAAACCAACTGGTGTTTGTATATTCTGTATTCATGTTTGTTTGGCAGACAGTTGAGGTCAACCTTTGGATACTGTCATCTAATTAAATGACCACTAAAGGATGTCTTGTCTCCACAACTTCGGAATAACTAAAAAGTCAATTCCAAAAGAGTCAATTCTTCGATTCTGATTAGATCAGTGTCAACTCTAGAAAAAGAATCAATTTGTTCTAAAGTCTCTGTATAATTTAAAACAAGGCACTGAATTAGCGTTCTAAATTCCAGTCACATAGAGCACAGGTTTTCAAACTGGGGTTCAAGGGGGCTAAAAAAAAAAAAAAAAATAATAATAATAATAATAAAAAAAGGTCCATGCAACATTTAAGAAAAGAAATATATAGACTTAAAATACATCTTTCTAGGCCCTATTAAAAAAAAACAAAAAAAAAAACAAAAAACAAAAAAAAAACATGGAAAATTAAAGACAGCGAACAAACTAGGCTATACGTCTAACCCTCACACATCGTTTTCATTCGTGAAAATCAAATATGACCTAAAGCAACATGTATTTTAATATAGTAGATTTTTCTGCAATGCCCCTTTATTTATGTATTTATTTGTTTGTTTGTGAAGGGAGTCCTGTATTTGCATAGGCTACTTGCAGCAGCCAAGCAACTGTCACAGAGATGAATGAGTGTTAACGGCTAGCTTTTTCCCCCGAAAGTTTGACAGAATTAATGTCCACCCCCAAAAATACCTAAAAAGACCACTAGAGGGCATGGAGTCTCCATGACTTAGAAATGCTTGCTTAAAGGGGTCATATGAATCGATTTCAAGTTTTCCTTTCTCTCTGGAGTGTTACAAGCTGTTTGTGCTTAGATAAGATCCCTGAAGTTGCAAAGACTAAAGTCTCAAAACCAGAGATATTCTTTATAAAAGTTAAGACTCGACCACGCCCCCCTAAAACGGCCCATTCAAACACGCCCCCACATCTCTACGTCACGGTGTGGGGAGATCTATGGCTGTATCCGAAATCGCCCCCTAAATCCCTCATTCACTATTCCCTACATTAGTCCACTCATACAGTTCACTTGAAGGAGTGAATGAAAACGAGTGAGTGAATTCGGACACTGAGTGCACCAGAACGACTGCCACTTTTGCATAGTTTGCTTGCTGTTTAATAATCATTTGAAATGGGCAGCTCCAGTAGTAAGATTGAAGAATTAATCTTGAACTCTGTTACGGAAATTATGTATAAACCCTAATAGCCAATTTACAATACATTTGTACCTGTGTTGTATTACGCTGTATTACGCCGTGGACGAGCGCTTCTAAAATGAACGAATGGATGATTCAGCTGTGGGCACCATCTTCTGGTGAGACGCGGGAATTCACGCGGCACGCCACTCTACAGTGCATTATGGGTTATCTCTAGCCGTACCGAGTGTACATCGGTTGTACAGTCTTTTTTGCGGTGCATTGTGGGATTGAATGAGTGCACTCGAGAACGTCCACTATCGTTTCGAACACCACTAAAAATGTCTGTCCCCTCAAATAGTGCACTATTTTTTTTTTTTTTCTCATTGTGATGGATGATTAAGGGAGTAAAGTGCACTATTTGAGGGTATAGGAGGGGCGATTTCGGATACAGCCATAGACTGTATAAAAACATGGAAGTAGTGTCCGTGACGTCACCCGTAGGTTCCTGAAGAGCGTTTTTGAAGCTCAAAGTGGGCGGAGTCGGCCGTCGCCATCTTGGCAGCGCGTCACTGCGCGCCACTCCCGGATAATCGAAAATGGGCAAAGAGGCGGGAGCTGGTTGCTGAAACCACGCCCATCTAGCTCAACGGTGGCAACAGAAGCGGCAATCCATCTGTCACTCAAGTGGCCACGCCCTTAATTATGCAGAACTTTAAGGCTTAATATAATTTAAATGAATGAGTTCTAAAAAAATTCACCCCCCTCACAGTTGTCATGAAGGGCACAGTTAGCTATATAGACCAAAACCACTTTTTGTACCAGGCTGTAAACATATTTTCTGCTGTAGAGTTGGGCATTTAAACATGGGAGGTCAATGGGACTCCCTTTTGGAGCCAGCCTCTAGCGGCCAGTCGATGAATTGCAGTTTTAGTCACTTCCGTGTTGGTTTTCACCAGAGAGAGCGGGAGGTTGCCGCTTGGGGGAGATTTGCAAAACACCGCCCAAATGTTTATGCAAAGAAAGAGGGCGGGACTTTTATTCTCGCTGTGGTATTGTTGCTGCTGCCGGCACCATGTCCTGGAGATGCTGTGTTTCGTTGTGAAAGCGAAACTACTTTGTTTGTGCTTCCAAAAGAGGACACAACCTCAAATCAGTGGTTAAGTTGTATTTACAACACTGTTCCAGAACAGTTCAACCCAAATATTCGAGTGTGTGCAGCACATTTTATGGAGGACTATTTCCTGAACCTGGGAGTAGCCTGCCAGCTACAGTAGTGATCAGAATTATTGGCACCCTTGGTAAATATGATCAAAGACGGCTGTGAAAATTAATCTGCATTGTTAATCCTTTTAATCTTTTATTAAAAAAAATCACAAAAATCTAACCTTTCATTGGATAATAAGAATTTAAAATGGGGGAAATAGCATTATGAAATAAATGTTTTTCTTTAATACACGTTTGACACAATTATTGGTACCCCTAGAAATTCTTATGAGTAAAATATCTCTGAAGTATATTCCCATTCATATTCACAATTTTGAGCACTCCAGGGTGATCATGAACATGAAATTATCCAGCCATGGCTTCCTGTTTCACAGAAATATAAATAGGAGGGAAAACAAAGCCCAAACTCCCTTAATCATCCATCACAATGAGAAAAACCAAAGAATATATTTCTGATGTGCAGCAAAAGATAATTGAGCTTCACAAATTAGTGAAGTGGCTTTAAGAAAAGAGCTAGAGCAGTGAAAATTCCCATTTCCACCATCAGGGCAGTAACTAAGAATTTCCAATCAACATAAAATGTTACGAAACTGCCTGGAAGAAGACGTGTGTCTATATTGTCCTAATGCACGGTGAGAAGGAGAGTTTGAGTGGCTAAAGACTCTCCAAGGACCACAGCTGGAGAATTGCAGAAAATAGTTGAGGCTCTGGGCCAGAAAACCTTAAAAAAAAAAAAAAATGGTCAAACAGCACCTACATCACCACATGTTGTTTGGGAGGGTTTCAAGAAAATTTCTCCTAGCTCATCCAAAAACAAACTCCAGCATATTCAGTTATCAGACACGACTGGAACTTCAAATGAGACTGGCTTCCATGGTCAGATGAAACTAAAAAATTAGCTTTTTAGCAGCAAACACTCAAGATGGGTTTGGTGAACAACACAGGGATAAAAAGTACCCCATGTGTACAATGAAATATACTGCTGTATTTTTGATGTTGTGGGCCTATATTTCTGCTGGAGGTCCTGGACATCTTGTTTAGACACATGGCATCATGGATCATCAAATACCAACAGATAAAAAATCAAAAAGTGACCGACTCTGTTAGAAATCTTATAATGGGCCATGTTTGGATCTTCCAACCGTTTAATAATCCAAACACAAACCTCAAAAACAACACAAAATGGGTCATTGAGCACAAAACCAAGCTTCTGTTATAGCCATTCCAGTCCTCTGACCTGAACCCTATAGAAAATGAGTGGGGTGAACTGAAGAGAAGAAGCACCAACATGGAGATGGGAATCTAATGGGTCTGGAGTGATTCTGGATGAAGGAATGGTCTCTGATCTCTTGTCAGGTGTTCTCTAACCTCATCAGGCATTATAGGAGAAAATTTAGAGCTGTTAAACTGGCAAATGGAGGTTTCAAAAAGTATTGAATAAAAGGGGCGTTAATTGTGGCCAATGTGTATTAGAGAGAAACATAATGATATTTCCCTCCATTTTAAATTCTTATTATCCAATGAAAGGTTAGATTTTTGTGAATTTTTATAAAAGAATAAAAATATCATAAAAGATAAAAGATCAAAATAAAAGATCAAAAAGGATTAACAATGCAGATTAATTTTTGCAGCCTTCTTTGATCATATTTACCAAAGGTGCCGATATTTTTGGCCATTACTGTATGCTCAAAGACTGTTTCTATAAAGTGGGGCAATTCCAGTTTTGCAAGGACAGTCTGGCACTTCTGACTCACATCCTGTAAGTATGTTTTCATATTTAAAGAATTTGCCACTGACGAGTAAGCTCTCGTTGGGGCTGATTGCGCTCCTCCCAACTGTAAATGCTCCAGTCCCATCGGGCACGCTCCAAGGAGTGTGTCCGTGCCTGCCATCTCGCCGTTCTGGTCCCGCTGCTGTTGAGGCACGGCAGTGATTGAGATCGTGGGGATCGCACATGGATCTGGCGGACGGGTTGGAGACGGCTCGTCCTCTCTCCCCCTGCATTCCTTAGATCTAACGCTCTCTCTTGGGTTTCAGAAGCCTGCCTTGCGGTTCTTCCCCCTTTGAGCGAGAGCTCGCTGCTGCAGCTATCTTTCTCCGAGGAGATTGATATTGCTATGATACATTTCTTCTCGAGGGAAGACAAGGCTTGTGTGTAAAATCAGCGTGCGTTGCCGAGGCGAGGCATGTGCATTACGGCACTCAAAACGATGCTTTGTATTGAATCTTTTCACAACCAGACCGTGTTTACTTGTCTGGTTGTTTGGCTGTGTTTAATTCAGAGGAATTAAATGGTATATACCATCTGCGATGAGAAGAGATATATATTATATATGTGTTCATATACTTACTGTATTTAGTAGGGCTGGAGACGGGTCCTCCTTTCTCCTCCCTTCACTCTCTACACAGCGAGCGCTTGGGATGAAATTCTCGAGTATGGAGCAAGGTGCTCTCTCTTCCTCCAAGGAGGTTGAGGTGGCAGCAGGGGCTGCTGGGTGGGAGCAGCCCTAATCTTGTTCCAGCTCCTCATTCAGGGAGCGTCAGTTCTCGTACTTCCCATAATGTTTGAGTCAGAGTGGCGTGCCCGGGCCAAAGGCTTCTAGCAGAAGGCGGGTCTGCGGACTGTCATTCTCGCTGGATAGTCTTCGGCCAGAATGTCCTGACGCCTATGACACAGGACGTCTGAGGGCCATCCCCCTCTGGGGAAGAGCGGTGTACACCGCATCACACGGTGCCCGTCTCTCCTCAGTGCTCTCAGGAGATCGGTCTGCCAACCCTGCCACCCACAGTGCTTCAGGGCGCAGCAGTCTCCAGCGAGCGCTTCTCTCAATCTCTTCCGCCCGGAAACGTAGCGGAACTGAGAGGCTCGCCGCCCCTTCGGGGGTCTCTAAAGCAACTAGAGCGGCCGTCGCCTGCCGGTCCTGCACTTCAGGGCACCGAGCTAGCAGCTCTAAGCACACCAGAGGCCAGTCTCGAAAGACTGGTTCCCTTAGGAGTCACCTGGCGGTGTGGGAGCCCCTGCCAAGCGTGTCTCGTTGGGTCCTACCTAGCAGTCTCTGGTTCTACCAGTTTAGTCTTCTTGGGAGATGACATGGGGTCTGAGGACCGTCGTTTCAATAGAAGACTTCAGCAAGAGAGTCCGGATGCTTATGGGTTAGGGCTTCAGGGAGCAGGCCCCTCTGGGGAAGAGCGGTGTACACCGCATTACATGGTGCCCGTCTCTCCTCAGTGCCCTCAGGAGATCAGTCTGCTAACCCTGCCAGTGTTCCAGGGCGCAGCGGTCTCCTGCGAGCGCTTTTCTCAGTTACCGCCTGGAAATGTAGCGGTACTAAGAGGCTCGCCACCTCCACGGAGGTCTCTAGAGTAGCTAGTTCGGCCGTCCCCTGCCGGTGCACTGCTTCGGGGCACCGAGCTAGCCCGTCTGATCACACCAGAGGTCAGTCTCAAGAGACTGATTCCCGTAGTAGACTATTTGGCAGCGTGATAACTACTGCCAGACGTGTCTCAGTGGGTCCTGCACACTGTAGTGAGAGGCCACAGAATCCAGTTCGGTTATCCTCCGCCTCAATTCAACGGGGTCTTTCCCACCCTGGTGGGCCCCGAGCAGGCTCTGGTAATGGAACAGAAGTACACACTCTCTGAGGACGGAGGCCATCGAGGTGGTCCCTCCTCGCGTAGCAGAGTCCGGGTCCTACAGCCGGTACTTTACCGTTCCGATGAAGGGTTGCATCCTTTTTAGATCTGCGTCTTTGAACCGCTCAGTCAGGCGACTGAAGTTCAGTACGCTCGCACTCAAACAGGTCGTGTCTCAGATAAGTCCGAGGACTGGTTTGTCACGATCGATCTAAAAGATGCATATATCTCCATCCTTCCTCATCATAGGAAGTTCCTGAGGTTTGTTTTGGGGGGCAAAAGCTTACCAATACCGGTTCTTCCTTTGGCCTTGCACTCTCACCCCACACTTTCACGGCACAACAACATCGACGATTGGTTGATATTAGCTCAATCAGAGTGGATGGCGGTTCGACATCGAGATGTCGTTCTCGCTCACATGAAACAGCTGGGGTTAAGGCTTAACGCCAAGAAAAGTGTGCTTTCTCCATTACAGAGAACCACTTATCTGGGCGTGGTGTGGGATTTGACCACGATGCAGGCACATATGTCTCCTGCTCAGATCAAGTCGATCCTCACTGCAGTCGTAAGAGTGAGAGAAGGTCGGTCACTCACTGTCAAGCAGTTCCAGACTGCTAGGTTTGATGGCAGCTTTGTCCAACGTGGTTACTTTTGGCCTGGTGTACATGAGACTCTTACAGTGGTGGCTTAAGACCAAGGGGTTCTCCCCGAGGGGTCACGCGGCGGTGCCTATGTGCCTTAGACATGTGAAAGAAACCTTGGTTCTTATCTCAGGGCCCGGTGCTGGGAGCTCCTGGTCGCCATGTATGCTAGCGACGGATGCATCTCTCACCGGTTGGGAGCGGTCATGAGTGGTCACTCGGCCCGCGGTCTGTGGAGCGGCCGCTATCTCACGTGGCGCTTGAGTTGGCTGGAGATACTGACACTTCCTCCCAGGGCTAAGAGATCGCTATGTCTTGGTGCGCGCCGACAACACAGCAGTGGTCTCTTATATATGTGGGAGTAGACATCCTGTCGAGGCAGGGGCCGAGGCCCGGGGAATAGATGCCTCACCCCGAGGGGTGAAGCAGGCTTAGAGAGTCTTTGGCCAGGCTCAGGTGGACTTGTTTGCGTTCTCTTTCTGACTCATCCAGCTCCACTGGGGCTGGATGCCATGGTACAGACATGGCCGAGGCTTCGTCTGTATACCTTTTCCCGATTGTTCTGCTCCCGGGAGTTCTGGTGAGACTATGCCAGAACGAGGTCAGTCTATTGCCAGTAGCCCCATTCTGTCTGGGCTGAGTATGGTTCTCGGACCTGATTTCTCTCCTCAATGGCGCTCCATGTGAGATTCCCATAGGGAGAGATCTCCTCTCACAGGTGGAGGGCGCACCCCTGCTGAAGCTGTGGGTGTGGCCTCTGAGGAGGCACAACTCATAGCTTCCGGTCTCTCAATCGAGGTTGTTGAGACCATCCTCCAATCCATGCTCCCTCATCGAGGAAACTGTACTTCTTGGTGTGGAGACCGCCAGCTCGACCCAGCTAACTGCCCGTTTGGTACAGTTCTGGAGTTGCTGCAGGCCTGTTTTTCTGCAGGGTTGACCCACTCCACCTTAGAGATCACCTTAGAGGCAGCCATTGAGGTCTACCACGCCCCTCTCGGTGGCCATTCAGTGGGAAGACACCCCCTAGTTACACGTTTCCTCCGCGGTGTGCTAAGGCTGAGGCCCCGGTACGATTTTCTGGCTGTCGTACCCCAGGCCTTCAGTTCTCCTCCCTTCGGGGAGCCTGACCGGAGGAGCTTGTGTGAGCACTACGCCCACAGAGCTGCCCTGTGGGAAGGGACAAGGTCCCTCAGCCGGTGGATTGTGGATGCCTCTCTTCGTTGAGTCCTCTGATCTCCCCTCTTTGGGGGTCAAGGCTCGCTCTGTTACGCTGCGGGTCGGTCCACGCCCTCACCTACGTCAGATACGCGAGCCACTCCGGGCTCTTCTTTCTCTCGCCCTAGCTGTGCTCCTTCACACACTAGGCAGAGATTTGTCAGTCTGGAGGCGTGGGCATACTCGTTCCCAAAGCGTTTCAACGCAGCTCGAGTTCCCTCGAGGAACGTCTCCAGGTTACGCATGTAACCATGGTTCCTCGAGGGAACGAGACGCTGTGTCTCGAAGCCAGACTTCTGGCATCCCTGCCAGCGCTTGCTTCATTCCTAGAAGCTGATGCCGGTTTCACCGCACGTGCTTTTATGCTTCCTGGTCGCTACATCACCCCGCCCGTGACGTCTCGCCCATCCATTGGACTGATTACACATGTGATTCAGAGCATGGTCACGCTGAAGGCATTCCCAAAGCGTTTCGAAGCAACGTCTCGTTCCCTCGAGGAACCATGGTTACATGCGTAACCTGGAGACGTTCTTTTTAGCAACGTCATATGACCCCTCATGTCAAGTATTATGTTTAAGAATAAGTTGATTTTGGAGATCAGTGTCTTTCTGTGTCAGAATCAACTACTAAGTCCAACTGCTTATACAGTAGGAAACAGACCTATAGTAGCAAATTATCTAAAAGCCAAGTATACCATACACAGGCCAGTGATTACTTATATCCTGAACTACTTGACGCCTGAAATAAGTCTTAAAAACTGAGTCACTCTATTATACAAGTTTGTATGTTACCATCCAGTCACCTCCCGTGAGTGTGTGGTGAAGAGAGTAGCCTATTCAGCTGTCCATCTTCAATATTTGTGTTTTTAGCTGGTGCTAGAAGAGCAACTCTGAGATACATTGACTGGCATGACTGGAAATTTGAGGTTTCTCTCTATGACAAAAAAGGTTTGGGATGGATTTGGGCCAGTCTGGGTTGTGTAAACCCTACTCCCTTAGAGTGACAGGCTTGCATATTCCTATCATATAGAGGAAATACTTCAATGCAACTTCCAAAAGACAAAAAATAGGCTTTATATATTTTTGCATTTGATAATTAAGTTCCGCAATTATTGTACTGGTAAAAAAATAAATAGTAGCTCAAAGACTGCCAATGACTGGCAGTTGAGTTCAGTTGCAGTTTTGCTAAATTCATTATAAAAAATATATCAGGAATTGAAACCGACCCTTGGTATCGGGGTCCTGGTGTTACTGGCCCCCCCGTCACTTTTGCTCCCTCAAATAAAAACGAGGTGCATGATGTCCCTGGGTGCGTGCAAGCAATTGAAGTGTCATGCCCTGGTAAAGCAGACCCACTCTCTGACAGACAGACCTGCACTGTATCACTGCAACACTCAATGCAGGCCTTGCAACAGGGACCCTGTGGCTTTATTCACTGAAGAACTGCATGTCTTACTTCTTGCTGTATTTCTATGTGTCCTTCTACTGTCTTTCTTCCCTAGAAGGATGTTACTGTGATGAACAGGGAGAGTTTGAGCACAAATGATGTTTTATGGTGTCCGATTCCCCTTCTCTGGTGATTTCCTGTTTACACCCTCACAGCTGGACAATGTCCAGGCACGTGTGTGTATGTGTGGAGCACGTAGTATGAGCTCATTTGTTGTTCTCTCAAGGCCAATTCAAGGCAGATAATGTAACATAGTTAAACTCTATTCCCCTGAGAAGGGTGAGGTATTGAGATCAGTTTAACACTGTCATGTAGTCAGACACTGTCATGTAGTCACAGCACTCATGTACATTAACAAAATCTCCGTTAATACAGTTTGAGATTTATCCAGCACACCCTTTGGATTTATTTATTTGTTTATATTATTTAATTGATTTTTAAATAATTTAATTAATTTATTTACAGTGGCAATTACTGTAATAAATAATGCTAGATACATAAATGATGTGCTTTTCTCACAACACTGTTTGCCATTTTTGCACAGCAACTGGTGTCAAGTAGTTTTTAGTGTATGGCCCTGTCCCAATACCCACCCATGTGGTCTTGACCACATGAAAGCGTGTCCCAGGTCTGAAAAGTGGCAAAGATCAGTCTCCTTAACACACAAATTAAGAAGTTTATTTAAAAGTGCAAAGTATTAAATATGCAAATAAAGCTCTGTAAAAAAAATTGCATTTTTACAACACTACATTGATTGTAAGTGTGTCCCATTGGTTAATCTACACATGTCGCACATTTGCAGTCTTCACACCATTTGAACACTTGTGCCAAATACAGGAAATACGTCTTTTAAGTAGACAAGTGGTCAAGTGCAAAGACCGCAAGTGTGTATATTGGGACAGGCCCTGTGTCTCAAGTCCACGCAACTACTTCTGGTCTCTGCTATAGCCTAATAAAATAAGTTCTTGGCGTGGTATTACACATTAAGTCTGATGAATATATTTAATGTCGTGTGGTTATATAACAGGAATGCAACATTAGAGAATGTATTTGTTTTGAGTTGTCAGATTTTATCTGCTGCTACGGAGTTGCGCTGATTTTATTTGCGGCAGCGACATCTAGTGGTCATAGCATTTAAATTTCTGTCCATCGCACATTCACAACTGTCATTTTGAAGACAATTTCTAGCCGTGTTTTGTGCTTTTGGCAGTGCAGCCGCTTGCCTGTTAAAAGAGAGAGAGTGTGTGTTCATCATGCCAGAGTCTGCATTCCAGTCATTTGCCGTATGCTCTCTGAATATGTGCACATTTGCAGCTGGTTGTACGGGAAGTTGCTTGGCTGGACAGTACCGTTTACGATGCCAGTGGAAGGAGACGGGGCGAATTACTGAAATATAAACTGCCATTCTTTTGCACAATGAGACAACCACTCAAGAATCTCTGTACGCTTCAGACATGTCTCAAGTATCAAGTGAAATACACCATCACTGTAGCTTTAATATGCTACTTCTTGGGAAGGTTATCAGAAAGCACAAGTTCAGTTTTCATAGTTGCTGATGACCTATACACTGAAAAAAATGACTCATTGAATTTACTAAATTTTTTTAAGGTAAGTGGTTGCAATCAATTTATTTTAGCTACATTTAAATAAAGAAATTTAGTAATTTGTTTATTTAAATGTAGCTAAAATAAATTGATTGCAACCACTTACCTTAAAAAAATTTAGTAAATTCAATGAGTCATTTTTTTTTTCAGTGTACAGACATCGTTGTAGTTGTATCCAGCTTTAAATTTGAGGACAAAACTGCCTTTTACATGAGAAAAAATAGACTTATATTGGGTCCAATTCAAAACATTACTGCCATTGGCCTCCTTGCTGTTTCAAGAGTCAGGACAATAAGAATGCAGCATTTATAGCGTCTATGGGTTTTATCTACAACAACAATTTTCTATCAATTAAAACTAACAGCAGTGAAGAAGTCAGTAACCTGTAATCAGAATTAATAACCTTGTATACTTCTTATTTTTACTTGGAATTATGCCTTTTAAATGATCTGGTTATACAGCAAGGTTCAGTTTGTTACCATTAGGCTATCTAACTACATTAGTTAACATGAACAATGAAAAAGTTTTAAAGAACTTCTTCATCTTAGATAATGTTAATTTCAGCATTTAATTTTGCTATTTAATACTATTTAATGGATATGAGCTAACATAAACTAACAATAAATGAGTGTGTACATAGGTTTCAATAATCTATTGTAAAAGTTTTATACATTAGGATATTGTTTAGTGAAACTAAACTACAATTCCAATATCATTATTTTTGTTATTATAAAGACAGGGGTTTCACAGGATTTTATTATCTTTATTGTTATTGTTGTTTACTTTTAGATTTAGTTTTTATATTTATATAAATCTATATGAAAACCCTATCATGTCAGTGGTGAGCATTTTAACAATCTATCCAATATAGTGTGACAACATGGTCAGTGTGTGTTCACTGAATTAATATCATTTTTCCCTGGTAATAATTCTGGAAATGTTCAATAAAACATAAAATCTGAAAATAATTCAATAAGCTTAAAAAAATAGCCTCTCTCATTGAAATAATGTTTGTTTGTTTATTTATTTATTTATTTCACACTTTGCCAATTAAACTGAAAAGCTAAAATTGGATGATATTGTATGAAGAGAGCAGGGTTAGAAAAAATAGTAAACATAAACAAAAGAGGGTGAAATAAAAAAAGCATCTTGATACATCATCATAGATTCCTAAGGCAGTGTTGATTCAACTCTGATTCCCCGGTGTAGTTATCCAGATTTCAGAGCAAATAACACACATCTGCACAGATATACGCTACACAGACACTTGCTTTAATTATGTTTCTCTTTGAAAAAAAAAATCACTGTTGTTTCTCAACAGTGCTGCCTCTAATTGTCAAAGAATGGAGATGAACAGACAGTGCAAATCTCCAGATTTCTGCTTAAAACACGGCGATCTACCAAAGGACTCAATTTATTTGACGGGGCCCCAAAACAAACATTCCAGCCAGAGGTCTTTTTTTGACAGTGTTCCTGTAGCCTTGGCACAAACCCACCACTTTCTTTTATTCTTTTGTAATAATACATTAAGTGGAAAACAGCAGTGGGTCATTGACAATTCTCTTTCTAGAATGATCTGTGGAGGCGCAATACGGCTTATTGCAGTAATGAGCATGAACACAGGACGTAGCAAAAGAATCACAAGATTTTCTTAGTCTTTTGAAGAGAGAAAGAATCGGTGATATGTAAAGCTTTTCTCTTTTTCTTCGTCCTCAGATATTCAGTGGAATGAAAACAAATATTAGAGAAACATTCATTGCTGCCCATATCTCCAGTGTGCAGAACTAATCAGTCTTCGCTTCTTGCCCAAGGTCTCTCCATTTCTGATGAACGTTGTTCAGCACCCCCAACAAAGACAACATCAAAGTCGAAGGCTTGCACACAAAACAGCTCAGGCTTTGTAATCTATTTCAAATCCAGCATTTAAAACTTGTTTACAGAAAGATCAACTATAAAACTTCTTGGGGAGACATCACTACCTCTCTGACATGAATAATTGAACTGGTGTGATAACCTTAAACTCTCTATTTTGCCATAATTGCTTTGCTAATAACATTCAGAAAGTACAGTACAAAGAATATAAACTACAGCTCTGCTAAGTTTACACGCATGCAATACTCAGTTAAAAGAGGTAGACGAAGCCTCTGGCAGGGAAAGTTTTCAGAGTTTCAAAACTCAGAGAACACTTTCAAACTAGGAAGAGAAACAATACAGAGTGGGAAAGTGAATGATTATGAGTCAAAACTAAAAGAATCAAATAAACCTATAACAAAAACGCTGTCAACACTTCCCACAACAACAAACTCCAGGAAGGTAAGTGGAGATGAATTCAAGACATTTACATATAATGACACTGAAAAGACTGACTGCAAAGAGAAAGCAAATAAGATCATTATTCTTCTTGGCTATTTGTGAGGGAAGATCATGTTTCTATTATCATAAAATGAAAAGATTATAAATAATAAATGCTGCAATTTAAATACCGTTTGATACACGGCACACAAGGCAAGAAAAATTGCCTGTCCTTTTTTAACAGCATTCCTTAAAAACATGAAAGCTATTGCAAAATGTTACATCTACTGAATTGTTGCACGAACACACTGGAAAGACTGATGCCCCATTAGGCTATAAATGTATAATTTATTAAAATTCTTTTGAAGAATTTCAATTCATGTTGTCCAAGACCTTGCATGTCCACACACTGGGACGTTCTGCCACCTTGTGGCTTTGTCATCTTCTGCAAAGAAGAGACTTTATCTTGGAATGGAAATGTTTTTGCAGCTCACATCCTCTTATTCACTTACATTCACTTCTATGTTTTCATAATTCCCATCCCATTTTACACACACACACACACACACACACACACACACACACACACACACACACACACACACACACACACATATATATATGATCAGGTCTTCAAAAGAGATTATTAAACACCACAAACATTGAACTTCTTCCTTAAGGACAGGTGAGCACAGACGAGTGACCTTGAGTTGATGGGCGAAGCGAGTGAAAGAATGTCTTTCATTAATATGTTTAGGTCTGAGAGCTGCCTGTGAAAAAGGGTGGATGAAACACGGTGTGCTGTCTGCTCTGCCCTGCTTTAAAGACAAACCACCTCTGGTGAAATGATGAACTCTCTAATCCTTTGTATTCATTCTTCTGCCCCCAGATTTAAATGGGTACACCGTCTCTTTTCTGCCAGTTAACAGGCAGCAGTATAATAATGTAGTTTCCTGTGATGTTTCGACACCATTGCTCCAGGCTCAAGCTTAGTCGGCAGCGTACGGGATCAAGAAAAAATGTGAGCCAGTGAAAATGGATAAAAATGGCCCATTGTACCCCGAGGTAGGGAATGATAACTACTAACGTGAGGCACAAACAGCATAATAAATTATTCTCTTCTCTTGTTCCAGCAGACCAAAATCAAACTTTTCAGCGTACGCTTGGCAGGCCATTAAAATAATTTCTTCATGCTCTGAAAACAGAGGCCTAAAGTTCATTTTGATATTTCGTCAGAAATGTAAAATACACTCTAAAGATTAATGAACTTTTTGGGTTTAATGTTCTTTGCAAGAAAATAAGGTGCTCCAGCATTTGACCCAGATATTTTTAAACTGTAAGTGTTGGTTTTAGTTTCACAGGTAGAGTTATATTTTATAAAATATGCATTTGATTTCACTGTTTTATCACATATCTCTCTGAACCCACAGCTCAGTTGTCAAACACATCTCATCTGCTCATTAATCTAAAAAAAAAGTGAAAGCGATTTCAACCATGTTAAGCTGTACAGAACCGTGAGATACTGTGAATGAAAGAGGAAGGAGGTGTAACATGATTTGAGTTATTTTATATAAAATTAATTCATGACAAAGATGAAGGTCAGTAGGGTTGCAGTAGATGTTTAAGGAAAGGACAATGCATGGTGTATGTATGTATGTACACACACACACACACACTCTCAAATATAATATCATTTCAAAATATAAAGCAAATAATAACATGTTCATATTTTGTGCTTACATTGAAAATTGATTAACAGCAATTAAATATTACAAAAAATAATTCTGATGCACATGCCATAAACTACATTACATTTTATTAGAAATTAGTTACTTAACTCTAGCTTTGCTTAAAGATAAATATTTGTTTAATATTTGTTGCATTTTTCTTTATTATAGGTCTAAAACAAAAATGTCACACAATTATAACCCAGCTGATGACCACAGACAAGTCTCTCAAAAATATGAATGCAAACTATGTAACTGTGCTAATAACTGTATATAATAAAATGAATGCTTTAAAAAAAAAAAACACTTTAGCATAAAAATATGTTGCTGTTCAACTGGCTAAACACACCACTTTGTTTTTCTTTTACCTTGCATAGTTTTGTTCATGATTTTTGAAGAAGAACACAACCTGTTCATGTTGGCATCTGTCTTGGTTCAAAGCAAAACACCATAGAGTTTTCTTGAATGTAAGAACAACACACTCTCACAGAAATTATTATTTTTTTTCACAGAATTTTTTCATTTTTGCTTATACCCAACTGGGTTAGGTGTAGACCGTCATGCTTACTTTTGTATTTTCTAAGGTAAACAGGATTTTAGCTACTAACAATATCATGAACGAATATTTTAAATTTCAGTAACACTGGAGGTTATGTGGTTTAAAAGATATTTGATACATCTTTATGGTGCTGATTTGCAAAATATCTTATTCCATTCTTTTACACATAAATTAAACAACAAAGAATAATAAAAAAAAAAAAAAAAAAAACAGAAGAAAACTAAAAATGCAATTCAAGAATTCAGTATTGTATGCTTATAAACAAGGCGTTTGTGTCTGGTATTATCAAACAACTCACAACTGCAAACTAAAAGTATAGCTACAATTTCCAGCAAGAAACCCTTATAATCACTGATAAAATAAAAAGCATTCTATTATTCACCACATCGCTAGGTGTGCAAGTCCACCTTCCCACCATCTTTCCTGTCTTGTTATTTATTTATTTATTTATTTTCAACACCAGCAGTAACTTCACCTAAGAAGAATTCACCCTCTGTCTGTGGAATAATCCATATCGCGAGCGGGGGATTTACAGTATGCCTCTACTTCACTCCTTTTAATAAACACCCAATACACCATTTCTCCGTGAAAAACAAGAGGATGTAAACTTTCACTTTCTCTTTGAGAGGATGTGAACGTTTCGTTTTGTCTTAGTTTACAGTGTGATCGTGAACGCACAGACCGAACATCCCTCTTCGAGTTTTAGTTCAACCTGCAGAATTTTAGGCAAAATGGCGACATTGTAACGGCTGGAGGACGAAAAAAAGGACTGTAATCAAGTACCATGACAAACTTGTCTCATGTTATAGTGTCATTCTCTGGGAAGGTAGGTTTGAAGCTTACAAATGTCTTCCCTTGCCGGATGTGTGTTTAACCGTGTTGAGAGATGTGTGCGCGATGGGTACAGTGGCTTGAGTCCTTGCATGGGCACGAGAGCTTCCATACACGGGCATCAGGTATGTCAACACCGTGCCAGTCACGAATCGCGCAAGCTAGGTAACATTTCACCCCTCCGCTGTCATATACGCTATCGCTCTGAATAGTATTGCATTTGGGGGAAAAGTTGGACGCTCCTCTGCCATCTGTGCGCACTTGCGCGGTTTCTAGTTTCCCTCTTTCTGAAAACACTTTATACACACTTTTACAAGATGGGTGTCAAAATCGATCCAAAGCGGTGTCAGTCACTGGATGAGACGATCCGTTTTCCGTGTCAGCGGGGAGTTTGTGTCGCGGCCTCTAGTCGCGGGTTTGACACTTGAAGAGCGCAGACGCGTTTAGACGCTCGTCTTGAAGGCGCTCGGCGCGACCTTGATTGGAGGGAGTCTGTGCGCAACTGCGCTGCAAACAAACATCCCGCCAGCCTATTGCTTTCACTTGTAAACCACAGTCGATCATTTTGAATGGTGCTTAAAAATAGGCCCTATGTGAAAATTTCTTGCATGCCCCAGAACTTGTAATAGCTGTAAATGCACATTTTATAGCTTTATAAAATGAAATCATATCTGTGTGTGACCTGTGACCATATGGCCCTTCTAACACATAATTTTGATAAATCTTGCTATACCTCCATTGGTCAGTTTATCAGGTGCACAAACTTTGTTTTGCTGCATGGCAACTTTGAGTGCTGAAGTAAAATCCTGGTTTACCTTTTTTTTTTTCTGCTCAAGCTTTTTGTCAAGATTCTTTGTGAAGTTTTCATTTGCTCACCAGTCAAATCTTTGACTTGGGAATTGCCATAACTCAGACTGTCTACCTACACTTAAAATGTCACCTTTGATTATTTATTTAATAAAAAACTATAAATAGACTGAATAAATTAAACAATGCCATGACAAATATCATGCTACTAGAATTCTATATCAGCATGGCTGTGAGGCGTCGGGTAATTACACTATTGCTGATATTCATTACAACAGCACAGCTGTAAATGTGATGTTTAAATTATTATTTAAAATGTTATAAAATCATTAAGTAATTATATCAGGTAACCTATGCTTCAGACCAAAAAAAAAAAAAAAATAAATAAAAAATAAAAATAAAAAGGCCATTTAGTTTGTATATTTCTTCTCCATTA
This sequence comes from Spinibarbus caldwelli, assembly GCA_039654775.1. Classification (NCBI taxonomy): domain Eukaryota; kingdom Metazoa; phylum Chordata; class Actinopteri; order Cypriniformes; family Cyprinidae; genus Spinibarbus; species Spinibarbus caldwelli. The sequence continues at coordinate 15,253,482 of CM077237.1, forward strand.
ACAAAAATAGTACCTAAAAAGAGCCAAAGCAACAAGCCAATTAAACTAGTGATAGAAACAAACAATGCAGTGAGGAAAAAAAAGACTCCTTGCTCAAAACACCACAATCTCCACTCTCCACCATTCACATGGTCTTGACAACAACAAACACATGATGTATGTGAAATGTCCCTGTGCAGTTATATTGTATATCACACTTTGAACTCTGCTTGTCCAATCAGATTACAGGACTGGAACTGCCTGTTGTTTATATAATTATTAAATATCACGGACAGTTTGGCTTGTTTGGAAATATAACCCAGGTTGTTGCTTTATTTGTGTTTCTGTGGGCTGTTATTGCAAATGTGTGACTGCATAATTTTCTTCTAGTTTTTATTTTCATATGCAGTAAGTACCCTTATTATAGTTTGGATCATTAGTTCTTTGCAACTCTTTGTTTTTCCAGTCTTAATTATCTAAACATATTTTACAGTGAACCCAGCAGGCACCAGACGTCTATGTAACGTCAGGTTGACGTTGGACATGACGTCGGACAGACGTTGCATTTTGGTTGAAAATGAAAATCGGGTTGACGTCAATATTTGACATCAATTTGACGTTGACTTAACGTTGGACCAAAATTTAACCAAATATCAACGTCTTATGACGTTGTGTGCCTGTTTTGTGCCTGCTGGGAAGCTATTCTTACACACAATTCTGCATACAGTGATCATACAGCTATTGTTTGCTTTGTTACCATAGACACTGGATAAATGGGGGCCAAAGACAAAACACAAGAATATCTACCTTTTCTTCCCGAGGGCAGATGTTTTAGGTTTTATCATTGAGGTGAAGCACAATGACAGTGTTAGTTTCATAGATTTCAACAGATTTCATGATCATTTCCAGTTTACAGTCAAGTATATTAGAAGTATCTCCAATACTAACTATTATTACTTGCTCAATTTAAACAATCATTTTTTTAAAAAGCTTTTTTGCAGTGCTTAGTTTGGATAGGGACAACGGCTGTTTTACTGCACACTTATTGCACAGTTACTTAAATATTGATTTGAGTTTTGTTTTTAGTTACTGATAGAGACTGGAGATGCTGAACACAAGAACACAAATGATATGAGTAGTAGTTTATTCCCAAAGTGTAAAGTATTGCCACGGACAACAATCATTATTTGTAATTATTTTGCTGCTGGATCTAGCGATTGACCAATCAGAAGCAAGAATTTCAGAGAGCTTGTAATATTAAAATGCACACTTCATTTACCCCCTGAAAGAACCCAGAGCTTTTTTCTTCTGAAAAACTTCCAGTAAATTCAGAGGTCATTACAGAGCCTTGCCTCAGTCCATACGTATTTAATAATAATCACCTTAATATAATGTAAACAGCAGTCTTAACAGAGATTTAGGGGGGAAAAATCCAATTACTTAAAATAATTGAGAAGGGTCAAGACCGGGAACAGGGCTCAGACACACACAACCTTGCAACCTGCATGTCCGCAAAATGCATAATCAAATCCTATAAAGACAGATTACATAGCAAGTCTCTGAGCCAATTTCAAACAAATTGATTATGCGTCACTCAGCAAGGTCAAATATTTGCACTGAGACGCATTTCTAGAATGTGCAGAATGATAAAAATTGGTCCCATCTTCCCTGTTTTTGCTGGGCTCCCAGTTCGCAGTGTTCTAAATGAAGACACAGGGGACTGTTTTAATGGAAGTACACTGGCCTGAATTAGCAAGCCAGCACTACTGCAGCTGGGCCGGAGAGATATTTCAGTAAGCTGTTGATCTAGCCAGAACATTGAGACCTGCATAAATCTATTAGAGGAAGAGGCCAAGAGAGAGAGAGAGGCCTATTTATCCAGTGCTATGCTCTGACTATTAGCTGTTCATTCCGTATCATTTAACCTCTAGCATGACCTCTCATTACAGCCACCAGACTCATCAGTATATTAGAATGTAATGAGCTCTGTTACTTAAATGAAATGAACGATTAAACAGCTGTGTTTGGTGGATATTAGCAATTTATATGTATTACTGTAGAAAAAATACAGATTTCTGATCATTAAAGAAGCCTAAAAAAATGGTTTCTATAAAAATATTAAGCTGCACAACTGTGATAATAATAAGAAATGTTGCACACCTAATAAGCATATTAGTATGATCATGTGGCACTGAAGAGTCGAGTAATGGCTGCTGAAAATTCAGTTTTGCTATTCAGTGAGTAAATTAGATTTTTAATATCTACAGTTATTTTAAATTGTAACAATATTTACTAATATACTGTATTTTTGATTGAATAACTACTACTACTGATAACTTGCTTTATTTTTGTGTCTTACATGTTGTCACACAACCTCCCAATGTGACATATCTAATAATAACAATTCTCTGTCTATCTTTATGTTCATGTTGCAGGCGAGTTTACAGAGAACTACAGGGTGCCAATGGTTTGGAAAAGACTGGTAGGAACCATATATGTATTTAAAAGAACAGCAATTTAGTGTCTTTTGTTTTCTGTATTGTGGCAAATCGCAATGATGTTATTAATTGCAAATTGTTAATAAGCGTGTGGAAATGTCATTAAAAAAGAGATTAAATGCTGACAGAATTAGGATGGAAGCGGCGAATGTAAGATTTGTGTCTTTGCTAATGTTGCTGGAAAGCTGGAGTGACAGCGCTCTGGCTGCTTGTACACAGCACCAGGGGTGTGTGTAATGTTCCAGATATTTGGTGGCATGTCTCAACACCTTGAGCTGAGGCACAGATGTGTGAACTGCTCTGATACTATAGCTGGGTGTGATCACCAGTCAAATTAAATCAGAGCTGTCAGTTACGCTTGTCACAGGCATACTTCCCGTCAGCCTGGAAACCTGGCAACCTTCATCTTCCTCTAGCAGCCCTCCAGAAAAGGCCAAAAAGGGGAATCTGGGTATAATGTTGTGTGAGCAAAACTGCCAAAATAATTTTGTGTAATTGGACAATGATCCAACAGAATCGAGATGATAGTGCGAAAAATGTTAACCTGTCTGCGTTCTGCATTCAAACGATATCTTTGTCTCTGAAGTTTGTCTTGGGATGTGTGCCAAAATTATTTGACAGATGCGATTGTCGCCGGTTAGTCTCGTTCCAAGTCGAGAGCTTGCCTCTCTCTTAGTGCAATTCTCACAACTTTGAAACAGATATGGCATGGGTGTCCCGGAGTTATCCACACCCCAGATAAGCAAATGAGAACACTTCTTCCTATTAAAGACTTTATGAAGGAAGTTACACACGTAAAATCTCTCAGCTCACCAAAAGCTACAAACAGACTGCAGCAGCCTCAGGCTCTCGATCTCACACTGATGACTTCACCACTAGGGGCCAGGATTTGATCACTAATGCTCTGCAGGGTGCTAAACTTGGTTACGGTTAAAAGATATGAATGCTTCTCTCTGAAGGTTCACTAACTGCTATGCCATTCATAGTCTATTTTTAAATAATCGTAGCTGTATGACAGTGTTACTTAGCCTTATATGAACAGCTGAAAACTTTGTGGAAATACCTGGATTTTTGTAGTGCCTGATAGTAAGTACATTGATCGTGCTTGAGTGAAATTACATACTCATTTAATACCACTTTTATTTGAAGCCTCTCATCCAGTTATTGCAGGTTCTCGTATTTAAAAAAAAAAGTGACCGTAGAGGAACAGAATCCATCGGAACAGACACGTTTGTAAGCGCCTACAAGAGATTCCGGAATCAATAGGACCAAGGCTGTAAGAATGTTCTATCGACGCTGAAGGGTGTCTCTTACTGAGCACCAATTAACCAAAATTAAATCCACTGTTTCTATTGATTGAAAGGGTAAAGCCAAAAGTTTGCCTGAGAATTAACTGTCAAGCCCCCAAAACCTTTTTCTTGCGAAATCCTTCAAGGTTGTGGTTCACCAATCTCATTAAATTTTCCAATTATTCCTAGAGTTGGATGTGATATTTTAGAGCTTTGAACAGAGGTTGCAGGGTGATGTGTGATTATAGAGCATTTCTGTCAGGAAGAGATCACTGAATTATATGTGGTATTAAGAGAGATGAGAGTGTGTGAATGGTTTACCTGTGCAGTCATTACATATACTGATATTCTGCTTATTGATGTGTTCACAGGCGGGTTCTGAAACTACGTTTGTACAGCCAGAGTTTGAAAATAGAAAAATGGAAGTCAAAGCATTAATTATTATTATTATTTTTAACCAATTAATTTTTTTAAGAAAAATCTTGAAATATTTAAAAAAAAATTAAAAGGAAGAACTCGTTTACTTTTGTCCTCAAACACATACACACAAACTCTTTCTTTTATTTATTTTAAATATCCTACATAAATATCTTTATTTATCTTTTTTGCTCTTGATAATTATTTTATATTTGTCCTCACACCTTTTTACTTTCTTTTTTTCTGTTTATTTTTCTTTCTTTTTTTAAAATGTATGTATTCCTTTGTTTTTATATATTTATTTGATGGAATCTGGTTATAGAAAGTCTGGCCAAATGTTAAATTGCCAGAGCCATCTGTTGGTCATCAGTGGTAGTGACCAGTGGGAAGTACAAATTCTGTCAGCTCATGGCTTAAATGTAAATAATAATAATAATAATAATAATAATAATTACTGACTTAATTATATTGGATTTAATTAAATGCTGTCTGAATTGTGCAGATTACATCTGTGGCAGAAAATCACATTTAGCTGTTTTGCTGTTTTGCTAAGATTTCATAAAAAGTAAGTATTAAAATCTGGTATTTATTCCAAATAGATGCTGAAAAATTAAAATTTCCACTAGACCTGCCTTTGGCAGAACTGGCAAATGTTTACATACAGCATATTTTCTGAAATGCGTATGTTTACACCATGCTATGTTTGTTTATGTAGTAAATTTTTTAAAAAGATCACCTGATCTGTTGTTTATCAAACGCCAATTTTTGTTCACTTTTTGTTAGGTCAGCTGCATTTTGACTTCACGAAGTGCCGCATTGTGTGCACAACCAGACGGTGCAGCAAGGAAAGTGGCTTCAGCGCCCTGTTATTGATAAGAGCACCTTAATTGGAATAAAGAGGGAAGGCCTCTCCTTCTGTCTTTTGTATACATTTACTGTTATACTCATTAGCTTCCCATCGTCTCCCAGCTAGCATCTTCTTTACAGCCCGCCGGGAGTCTCTCGGGAGGTTATTTACATCTCTCCATGGGGCCTTTCTCAGGCTACCGAGCACACCCCCTACCTCTCCTTCTGCACGCATGCAGCCTCCTCTTTGATATATTTGGGAGTTGCTCTGATTGAGTGGGGCTCTGGTGTTAATGACCAGTCTGGATGCAGCTCCGCCCCCTCATTCAGCTTTAATAGATGCCATTGACAAGCAGCAGGGACTGATAAAAATGTGATGATTTTTTAATATCCTAAGGGAGCCTGTTCAGGGGGAGATGGACCAGAAAGTGCAAGCTTTGCTTTGTGCGGTTAAGAATGGGTCGTTTTTTGATTAGCGCAGTGTTATTTTAGATTAAGTATTGGTTAAACAGATCCATCAGTTTGGTCCTAATTTAGATAAGAATCCTCTGCCGCTATTTGCCCTTTTCCACTTTCCTCAATTTTATTATGTTGCTCATGTCTTAGCTTGTGCGGCACATTACGTTTTAAGAAAAGGTAATAAAAGTTGTTTCATCCAGAAACCTGCGGCGCTTGACAGTTCTCCAAATTTAAGCGTATTGATGTCTGCTCGCTTAGACCCGATCATGTCCTCAGCAGGTATACAAGCGTTGACATTGACATGCTTTCATCTGATTGGTCACGTGTCTTCAGCAAAGTGGCAGTGACAAAGTTAGCTTTTTTCTCTCGCACTACTCAAGCAAGACAGACGCATGTGAGTCTGCCCTCGATCACAGCGCCCGTGTAGCCCCGGCATATTTAAATCAGATCTCCAGTAATCATCACATTTCACGTAAAGAAAAATCGACGCCGTACAACGCAGCTGAAAAAGCACCTACGACTCATGACCTGAGAGAAAGTATATTTCATGACGCATCGCTTTCATATTTTACACAGAATAGAGCGCAACAATCAATGTTTATTTTTCATCAAGAGATGTGCCACCGCGTAAAACTACCGCAATGATGCAACTGCCAGAAAACTTTCGCCCCCTTCTTTAAGTGACAAACTCTTTGCATCATTCTTTAATGTGAGAGAGAGGCTACTGGTTTAAGGGCCTGTCGACCTGCGCTGCTTCGCACCCACTGCCCGGCTCACAATAAGAGCGCCCTCATTAAAACTGAAACCCCAGACCTGCTCAGCTTTTTTTTTTTCTTGCTCTCTTGCTCCCTTTTTAAAAAAGAGAAGTTTTAAACTGACAAAGCCACGGGAAATCCCCATCAGACATCCCTCCCTTAATCTGTCTAATTTTGAAAGGTATTGTTTAAGGCTTCAAAGTTTATATGGTTTAATCCTCCTCTAACACTACAGGGCAGCAAATGAGGCCATGTCAGCAGCTCTGGCACCACTAATCTACTTCACACAACAGAAAATCCTCCTTCTAGATAAGGTTGCATAGGTTTCCTGTGAACTCGCCTTTTGATGTTCCTTACCTGCTATTGAACATGACTTCTGTCTTAACCCAACTGTCACTCACTCCCTGTCCCCTTTTATCATGCCCAGTGACCCCCCTTTCCCCTCTCCCCGATCCTAAATCTACCATCAAGAGGAGCAGCCGTTTCACTCGCTCTATTTTAGGAAAGAGTACTGAGGAGTGCTGCGTGATCGAGTCTTTGAGTACGAGTTGATGCTCTTTTAATTTGGGTTGAGGAAGGATGTGCTCTTTTGTTTTGAAATCTAGAGCCAAATTTGTGTGGACTGTTTTTTAATCCAGGTTAGTTAACAAAGCCACAATGTTGCATCACGTTGGCTATGAATGGCAACCCCTGGAAAATGCAACTTTTGCAGTGCTGTGGCAACCAAGACGTTAGAGTTGGCAGCCTTGGCTCCTGGTAAAGCAGCAGTTTGTTAGACACAGAGGGAGAGATCTCTAAGGTAGCTGCCCCTGCGCTCTGTGGAGATTGTGTATTGAAGCAGATTTATTGCTGAGCTCTCAATTTCCACACAGCGTTCAAAAGAAATTGGATTCTTGACACTCTCCGTGCATCTTAGTTTCTTTTCCAAACGAAGGAGAAAGAGGGGAGAATAAAACAACCTCAGAAATTTTCAAGGGTTGTAATGTATGGTACAAATTGTGTGCAACAAATGACAGCTAGCCTACTTAATAAAAATAACCTGCAATTGTACTTTTAGTATACTAAACTGGTATACTTAAATTCTGCTAAATCGGAACAACTAATTTTGTGCTTAATGCACTTTAATTGTGCGGAAGTAGTGCTGAGGTCTAACTAAAGATATACTGAAGTATATTTGATTGTGCTAAAGTGGAGCTATTGCATGTATACTTCAAGTACACTTTAAATATGTTGCATTTAAAGACTTCTATTATTCAACGATCGTACAAACCTCATCAATAGTGACATTAAAACACATTTTAGCCTAATTATTAAGAAATGTACATTGTGCACAAGTAGTACTCCAAATAAAGTTTAGTTTTATATTTTTTATCAGTAAATCTCGAGCGATATGCCAGTAAATATGTTAATAGATTTGAACTATACTTATATACTTATACCATTTTACTAGGGTTGAGAGACTTTGTTTTAAGTTAAATAAATTAATAGTAAAGCAGGATAAACATTCTGTATTATGTTTACTATAGTTAGTCAGACTTGTTAGCTGAGATCTCTGAACTCATTTTACAAATTCATTCAAGTCATTTAATTCATTATAAATCAATATATAACATGAAATTCCCAAATATATGAGTGTACCCTTGCAAAAAAACTCCCCAGAAAATCTCTTGTCCCGTCAGCTGTAGCATGTGCTGTGAAACCCAGCAAGAGTTTCCTCCTGTCACTGCTGCTCTGTGTGTTCACGAAACTGTTTGAGTTGAACTCAATGCTTTTCCTCAACATGGCAAGAGAAGAAGAGAAAGACAGGCTCTCCTCAGTCTCTGTGAGGTGTCAGGTTGAATAGCTACCTGTTTGTTTGCTCACAGCTGTGCTTTGTTAGTCTCTCACACTTGAGAGGCGGCTTCATAAATTCACAGTGTGTCAAACAAATCAATAACTCCCATTAACCGAGGAAGATTCTCTGCTCTGTACTTGAGGGGCCACGGCCTTCCCTCTTTGTTTAGATGTGTTTTTTTTCTGTGAAGGAGGAAGAGAGAATGGGGAAATGAAGGACAGGTAAAAGAAAGAAAGAGAGAGAGAGAGTAATAGATAAAGTGAAATGGAGTTGGGCATGTTGCCGATTCACATAGACAGATAACTGCTCTGAATGACTTGCCCCACTTGGTCTTTCCAACAGCTGTTATAGTCCTCCCTTTTAGGGGAAAAGTCTGAGAGAACTTCAAGAGGTTTCACAGCTTCATTCAGTTGAATGAGTCTGAAGTGTTTTGGTAATCAATTTCTGTTTTGTAGATTACATGTGCAGAAGGAAAATGCAGTATAGGTCCATGTCTTCACCCTACTTTAGGAAGTTATTTTTAAATGGAAATTGATTTTAGTTCTTCGTCCTTGTGAATGTGTCTCATATTTATAGAACATACTTAATGATTCTTTGTAGTACTTGTAGTACACCACATAATTGTATTCTTGGAACATATACTTCCAGCTTTTGGCCTTCTGTCACCATCATAAAAGTGTAGTAGGTGGAAAAAAAAGTTGAAGACACCAAAGTGGAATATAGCAAGTAGTTTGTATTCTCCTATGATTAATAAATATCCAAGAAAAGTTTACCTTCTGGGGTTCCAGAATAATGTGTAATGATAAAATGCAATTATCACCTCTTATTTTTTCAGCAGTAACCTCAAGATGAGGTGCAACTCGAGTGTTAGAACAAGTGCTGATGGAAAGAATAGGGGCTGAAAGAGAAAGAGAGAGAGAGAGAGCACATGACATATGTGTGTCGTGTAAGTGTTAAGTGCTCTTTTACTTGTGCAGTTAATTTAGACTGATCACAGGGGGACCTCCTCTGATTCATTGTTGTTAGTGAATTCAAACATGTTCATTACGGAGCATATTTCAAGGAGAAAGTTAGAGCGAGATTGAGAAAAAGAGCTAATCGCTTCAGATTGATCTCCGTGCCGAGCGTAAATGTATTTAAGCTCATAATCCTTGTAAATAGCTTCCAGCAAGGCAAAGGCAGCCTTTTAACATTGACTAAATGAAGTAAATAGAAGCGAATGAATTTTTAAAAGACGCATTGCAGTTGAACCCTGTTTGTTATGTATGGAACAGATCAGTGTGGAAACTGGAAGCTAATGAGGCCTGTAAATTTAAAGCTGAAATCATATTCTGAGGCTTTGCCACCCTGCTGTTTAGGGGTTTGCAGTGAAGTTCGTTTTTAAATGCAGAGCGTCTGTTCTCCCTCCGAAAGCCCCTCACACCCCAACAGATGGAGAGAATATGGAGCTCGGAAGGTTTACCTAGGAGGTGGTAACAGTGAAGCCACTCATTAACACTGAATTTAACAGTTCGTTAGCAACGCGGCTTCCTGTTGAGAGCAGCTAGTGCTGAATGTCAAATCCTCAGAGCATACACTGTGGCCTAGCAGGACAACAGCAAGCCTGGGCCCCTTTAACACACCCTTTAAACACACTCCTGTTGTCCCACAGGTTTGCTGGTGTTGAGCTGTTGAAAACCATCAAATATAATTACATCGGCTGATGACACCTGAGGTATATTTCTCTGGCTAGTCATGAACGGGAGCATTTCTACCTGAGCGTGTGTGTGTGTTTGTCTCTCTGTGTATATGTGTGTGCAGTGTGCCAATTTGTCAGGTTTGAAGCAACAACAGTCTCGTGCTGGGATGTGCTTTGGCACCATCAGAGAGTGATAAGACAGAATAATATGATCTTATTGGTGGTGTGCTTTGTTCCCATGGAAATTGGTCAATTTTAGCAGGCGGCTGAGAACTTTGGTGGTAGAAACAGGAAGGTTAGATCCCAGAGGTGCATTCACATAATTAAGCTTCCTCACCAGGACTTCCAGGGCTAATGTTGGGGTATGTTGTGAAAAAAAGCGGTGACAGTGGGTGTTTGAGATGCATATTGTGGCAAAAAAATGATGGCCGTGTTCTTTAGGCCACCATTAGTACGTTTTAGAGAGTCTTTGATGCTACGTATTCATGATGCCCTTTTTTTATAGGATCTGTTAATTTATTCAGAAATACATTAAAATGCAATTCATACACATATGAACTCTTTTCGATGTCTGTTTTAATTTATGAATTAAAATTTACTTGATGTCTTTTTGATTGCATAAAGACAAAAATATCAATATGAAAATTTTACCTATATCATAATGAATTATAATATTTTATATAACAAAACTGCTTAACTGCTCATTAATACCTTTGGTGGGTATTTGGTGCAGCCTATAAAGTAATGTGTTCCAACCAACATACAGAAAATAACAAGGTACAGGAAATTGTATCACAGAGAGGACCCTCTTCATGAATATTTATGATATTTGAAAAAAAAAAAAAAAACGTATGTATATATTCAGAAATATTTTGGAAAATCATGATTAAGATAAAAGTTTTGTGAAAGTAAAAAAAAAAAAAAAAAAAGAAGTAAAAAGAGAACTTGGCACCTATGTGTTTTCTTGTCCTTTATCAAGGACACTGTCCACCATGACATTGACCCTTAAGTACTTATACGGAGATGCTGACTTGAAACTGATTGCTTGTCTCTCTTTCACAGACTGTGTTGTCTCTGTTATGGCGGCAGTAAAAGAAAGCGCAGAGGAAGACAAAGAGGTAGAATCTTCCTCTGATGACACTCAAGAGCTGACAAGCACATCTTCTCCCAACAACAACAACAACAATAACAGCTTGGATCCACCAGAGCCGCTGCCCTTGGACAGTCACCAAACCCCTTTAAATGGAGTCCAGCCGAACCCATTTGTCTGTGGTAGCGTCCCTGCTGCCCCCAGCACAAACGACTCATTGCCTTCAGGAGCACTTGTTAATGGAGCTGCTTCACACTGTACCTCAGAGGAGCCCTGCGTCCACAACAAAGACATGTCCCCTCTGCCCGGGACAGACACCAGCCCTGAGGTGTTACCGCCTCCCAGTGAGCTTCAATCAGACACCCGGCAGAAAACAGAAGAGTGCGCCCTAAAAGTGCGGCCCGCACGGGCCTCATCTGAATCAAACAACAGTGACGGTGAGGCCCCCTTAGATGTGCTGGTGGGGGAAGGCTTGGATAACAGGCCAATCAGCCGACTGTTGGCTAGAAAGGGAATCAAAGCAGGGTGCTTATGGGACTTTGATTCGGAGTTGTCAGAGAGCTCCTCTGATGACTGTGATGGTCTGAACTGGGGCCTGCAGGAGAAGTTCATGCGGATACTGTTGAAAAGCAGTGTAGCAGGTGATGGAGTAAGAACAAAGGTAGAGATTGATGGAGCTCCACCTGCCAAGCGAAGACGGAGGATGCGTAAAAATCTTGCCATGGAGAGGGCTGACACTGGAGGACAGGTTTATGATGGCTTTGATTACGCATCCCAGAATTCCCTAACCGACGAAGACTCCGATTTTGAGTCGTCCATTAACAAAGAACATGCCTTCAGGAAAGAGCCGGAAAGTTTGAAAGCATATGCCGGCTTGCGCCTGGAGAAAGCTGCCATGCAGGAGCTAATTTCAAGCGAGAAGGAAGAGAGATGTGATGAAGGCGGCAGCGACGTAGAAACAAACACCTACATGGGTGAAAAATCGGCACGGTTAAAGACAGAGACAAAAACAGACGAGGAGCTGTCCTTCTTCTCATGTTCAAAGTGCAACGATAATTTCAAGGAGAAGAGGCATTTGCATAGGCATATGATGTATCATTTAGATAGGAATAATAAGGTGAGACAAGAAGACATTCCCCGACCCTTTATATGTAGAGAGTGTGGGCGTTCGTTCCGAGACCTAACGTCTCTGCAAAAGCACATGATAATTCACCAGGTGCGGAGGGAGAGGCTGATGGAAGAGATTAAAGGTTTCAGTAAGATAGATGTCAAGGGAAGAAGAGCTTGTCTTCAGTGTCCCCAGTGCGTCTTTGGAACGAAATGCCCCAAAACTTTCGTCCATTCTAGCAAAACTAATGAGAAGGAGACGCCGTCTTATAGCTGTGAGCAATGTGATCACATGACTAAGAGTGAAATGGAGGCACACGAGTGCACAGCTCACCACAACACATGTGGCAAGGCTGGTGACTTTGTATGTCAAATTTGCACATTTAGAAGTAAGAATAGACATAGTTTCAGAAAGCACGTGGAGCTTATCCACGGGCACAATTTTGAGAATTATAAACCTCAACCACACAGCAATGTGGAAGACCACATAAAAGCTTTGTTGGACCAACCCAAAAACAAGGATTCATCTCTACTTATGCCAAAGATTCAGCACATAAGCACAGAGAAGCAGTCTGTTAAGGACAGAGTTCAGCTGCCCTTTAGGCCCAATGGCTCAGTTGACCTTAAAGTGAGAAGCAAAGAAACACAAAAATCCTGTGATGGTTTCAGCTCCTCGCTGATCAAATGGAGCCCTGGCAGCCCAGCAAACAAGCTGTCACCATTCTCACTGAGAAGTGACAAGCCAAGCAAATTATCCCCTCTGCCTACAGAGAAAATAGACGTGACAACAGGTCTCCCTTATGTCGAAGAAGACAATCAAGAATATGAAAGCGCTGTCTCCGAAAAGAGGACAAAATATCTTTCCAGCATTGACGTACATCTTACAACGAAAACAGAGATCGTGAGTAAAGCAGCCTGTCTGAACCCTGGCACTGAGAGCCGTCCCAAAGATCCTTCAACCGGCAGTACTTTAGCGCTGCAAACGCTGCGGCACAAAGTACCCTCGAAAAGAAAAATGTCAATCCCGTATCGCAACACCCATGCCGATATTCTTCATGTGCGTCTTCCAAAATGTGAGCCTGAGTCTCCACAATGGGACTCTAGTACACCACAAGAGGGAGATGACTATGAAGGTGCTCAGGATTTTAGCGACTGCACCAAAGAGTCTTCGGATCTGTTTCATAGCAATACCCCCAGTGATTATTTCATCCCTTTCAACAACAACATTCCGGACTATGACAATCATACCAATCCAGAGAATAGTATAGAGGTGGACAGTGATGATATTTGTACATTTATAGTGAAGGAGGAGTGTATTGAGAGTATAATAAGTGAGGATAACCCTGATCATGTAGTGTATCAGCAAAGTGACCCTTATGCAGAGTATATTGTCAACCCTTTGCCTTTGGTGGGCAGGAAGTGCTGTCCCTATTGCCCCGCAGTGTTTGAGTCTGGGGTGGGCTTGTCCAACCACGTGAGAGGACACTTACATAGGGTGGGGCTGACCTATGATGCTCGTCACGTGGTGTCACCTGAGCAAGTGGCATCTCAGGACCGCCAGCCTCGCATACGGAGAAAAATTTCCTCAGTGAATCGCAGAATCAGAAAAGGTGATTATTGTTCACCTTTCCTTGTTCAAGTCATTGTGATTTTAGATAATGCTTTCAAACTAAAATCACACATGCATAACCTATATTTATGTATGTGTACAAACATTTCTATGTAACTTATTCATTTAAAGTAATTATGTGCTTTCATCATGGCAGATAAGCCAGAGTCTAAAACCGAGCATACCTGTCCGCTGTGCCTGGGCTGGTTTGACACTAAGACCGGCCTCTCCAATCATGTGCGGGGTCACCTGAAGCGGATTGGCAAGCCAATTTCGGGCGCTAGCAAGTCACCTCTCTGCATCCTGACGGAACTTCTTCAGGATGAGACGGAGTACAGGAACATTGTGAGGGTGTTTGGTTCCAGACCGCACTTATCTAAACCTTTTGTCTCTCAAAAGTTTGCCAGTAGCGATGGACTGTTTCTTACATCCTCTGGCATTCCCATGAAGATCCATCATACAGCTGGCACACCAGATGAATGGACTATGATCAGACCCCCCCAGGTCGACAGAGAGAGAAAGAGGACTGATAAGGTCCAATCTAGCACTTTGGGGGATCTGCTGGGAAATAGGAAAGTGGAGCAGGAAATGGAGGTTGAAGGTCACTCAGAGGAGGCCAGGACTCCTTTGACCATCTCCTCCACTAGTGGCAGTTTACCCAGAACACCATCTGTGAAGCTGGATCCTACCTGGAGCCAAGGTTAGGAACCACACACTCACTCATTCATGTGTCATTTGCTGTTATCCTGAAAATTAAGTAAATATTAATTTACATAGGGAAGCCTATTTTATGTCAACCAGTAATAACACAAGTACTTACTCTGTTTCTTTCGAAGTTCAGTAAAATGCCTATATTTCAAATTTGAAGACATTAGCAGTCTCATTGAACCTCTTGAAGAAGAAATGGCCATCAAACATTAATGCTGAAACATTTCATGTGTAATTATGTGTTTTCTCAGCAACAGCTTCAGTTTTTGTAAGCATCTTTAAGACGTAGAGGTGAAAACGTTAATAACAGGTTAATATTGACCCCCGATTATTCAAGTTGAAGTTCAGTGACAGAATTGTCCTTTTCTCCACCAAAATACATAAACAATGTTTGAGTTGATTAGCTTGGTTTGATATATCTGTACCAACTAATCACAACTTCTGTTGCAGCATTTAATGGTTCACTAGAGGGAAAAGTTAAAGTGGATAATGACTTAAATTTTTGTTTGTTCCTCTATTGTACAAAGACATTATCAAGGCTCAGAAATTCATATTTGCATTTAAGATGAAAACACCTTACTTATATATTTGATTACATATGCCCATTTAGCATCAAGTATAGTGGCTGAAAAAATATTAGGCTCCTAATTGGCCATTAAATTTTATTTTCTCATGCATTGTAAATGGACAAAGAGAGCTTGGAAGTACCATTGATACTGAGCAATTTTAGTGAAAACAAAAGGGGCCATGACAAGAAGCTTTTGCCTGTTCACTGACAGCTGAGCGTGTGATCTGTCTTGTTTCGAGTGATGTTGAATCAAAGAATCTGAGAGCGACAGACAGATGAGGTTTCAGATATCTGGGTCACAATCCAGCGTTGAACATTCTTTATTCCCATAACATAGGGTTTTTATCATTGTTAGTCTTTTGTTAATAGGTATAGCCCTTGAAGTGCAAATAATAAAGTAGTTTGTTAAGTGCCATACCATTGATTTGAGATATTTACAGTAAGCATGGGTAGAAATGATCAATACAGTGTAACATGACTGCACAGCCTTGTTCCACAGCTGCTCTCATATGTTTTTCCACCTCTACTGCCTTCATTATTTACAGTGCACCTTAAACCCAATTTCAGTCATACACTCCATATTAAATATGTATGACAGACGCCTCATACTTAAGACAAAGTTCTCTTCCTGTAACCTTGAAGTTGCCAGTTGATGCCATTAAAAGAGAGAGGGAACACAAGATTCAGTGAGTGCATGGTAAAAGTTTGCCACTCATTGTAGCAGGTACAAAAAGAATAAATGTTATCAAAAGTGGCTTTGAAATTCAAATGTAAAACGCATAGCGTTCTTTTATGTACTACTGGAAACACATCAGCTGTATTTGCACATCTTTGTTTCATGTCTACCCAAATAAAACTCCTATTTCATTAATAAAAAAACAAATTAATGAAGTTTCACAATCACATTTATTTCACAGGTTGTCCATTTTAATTGGATATACAGTGTTATGTAAATTTGATTTGACTGTTCAGCCAGACTTGTATTATCAGGCCTGTTTTTTTAAGTTCTGCTGGAACTCTTTGATTGGAGGTGGAGTACTAACAACTATTGCAGGAAGTTCAATGAGGCCAGTTAGAAAAAAAAGACTTTTGTGCTTTTCAGAGTAGTTTAGATGAATACATCTGTAAATCATGAATTTATTTTTTACTAATCAAGTAAAACAATGATTGGTGACATGTTTTTACAATATTTCAATAAGAGCTTTTCTCAGAAGGAGTTTTGCGTATGTCCTTTTGTTACTGTTACCCAGAATGACCAAAAGACTTTGTCTTTCATTCATGTGTATTTTTCCATCTTCAGTTATGTTTGTATTAGGGCTATGAAGACATTTTTGAAACCTTTTTAACTTTCCAGTGTTTTAAAAATGTAGCACTCATGGTACAAGATGCTGAAAAATCACATGTAATTAATTTCTGTAGTTACATCTGTAATTACACTGTTGATCCTACCACTACCCTTTAACAAACAGTTAAACCTAACCATACCCCAAAACCTGTCCCTAACCCTAACCCTATCTAAACTCAATAACAGCAGTGTGTTCCCAGTGGTCAATTGATGTTGAAAAGACATCAAATTGACATCAAAATTGACGTAAAAAAACAGGTCAAATATGCAAATCAAACTGAAGTTAAAAATTTGACATGATGTTGATTGGATGTAAATTGAACGTCAGATATATTGGCTGATATGTATACATTAAACCAAGTTCACTGTGGGATTAACTTCCTATTTTCATCCAATTACCACTGGAAGAAATTGCCGTCCAAACCGAGTTTAAAATGATGTTGCAGCATCTTGATCAAGTCTTGACTAATATTTGACGTCAAATTGATATCAAAGTGCAGTATACAGCATATCCACAATAAACACACTGTACCTAACAATTCATTTTTCGGTAACACTTTATTTTAAGATGTACTTACTATTACTATGTACTTACCTAACCCTAAGCATATAATAAATACATGTAGTTAATTAATATTACTCAGTACTTAAATGTATAATTACACTGTAACAGGGACACCTTAAAATAAAGTGTAACTCATTTTTCTTGACCCAAGTATATAGTAAAGTGACCTAATATAAAGTGGGACCAAAACTTCTAATCAGTTGACAGCCCTAGGTTGTAATTATTGTATTCCCTTTTGTATTTATTACAAACCGTGATTATTACAGATATTTTCAGATAAATCTTTTTTACTATATATTCTTACCTATATAGTCAAGATTCATATAACAGCTGTAGATTAGCATTAAATGAACACATTTCATCTAAATAAAAATACAACGAAAGCAGATTAATAGTTTCAAACATAAAAAACAAACAAACAAACCATCAAACTGAGTGCAAATACCGAGAACATACAGCTACATGTCCTCAAAAACAGAGTGCACAGCCGATCTTTAGGATATGAAAACAGATGGAGTGGGAGGTGATGACACTCAGGGAATCACAGTTTTATTTTCTTCAAGCTGCTGTGTTCCTTATAAGCCATATAACATGCTTTCGCTTTTTAAAGAGCAGTCATAAGTGGAGAGCAGCTGCAGAAAAAAAGCACAAGGTCATCGAACTGTTATTTAAATGCTCATTAGCTCCAAACTTTTTATTTATGTGTGATCCAGAGAATAAGAAGATCTGCATCCACTGCAAAACGGCGTTCCACAGCGCTGTCAGCCTGTCCAATCATCTCCGAGCATATGCGCGACGGAAGAAAATTGCTTTGTTAGAAGGAACAAGTAGGGTTTCATACTTGCTATTCCAATCTAAACTAATCTAATCATCCAGCCACTCAGCTTTTTGTTGATTTTAATTATGTCGTTTGTTTCACAGCATATGATTGTAAACAGAAGAGGCCGAGATCAAGGCCTGGGCCAAAAAGGAAGGTGTTTTCATCTTCACACGCCGCCTCTGAAGTGATCTACAGAATGACCTGCAGGTACTTTACAGCACTCCTGCACTCTCTCCTACCACTACCAGGAGTTCTCATATCTGTTTCCCCACCCCCCCAGGTTCTGCGATCTGATCTTCCAGGGTCCTCAGTCAATTCAGGAAGACTGGATCAAGCACTTGCAAAGGCATCTTATGCACACGAGTATCCCCGGCGTGGGTGCAGGTATGGTGGAGGTTTCAGCGCTGTGTAAAGAGATGTGTTCCCCATCTCCCCCTGAGCGGCTGCTTCTGGATACACACCCTCTTCTCAGTCTGCCTGAGGGGGTCTCCTAAGCCACGTTTACACACCAGCTATGCTCACTGTACACCTGTTCTGCACGTTCATAAACAAATACACATAAAATACTGTATATACGTCTATATATATGAATACAGAATCGAAATATATAATATAATTGAAAGATTTTCTTATATTGCATATTATTCTTTTTTTCTTTGGTTTATTTCCAAATCAATCTTCGGTTATTTGTAAGGGCATGCTATTTGCAACATAGATGTAGAGCTATATTTAGATCTTGGATGTGCACATTAGGCAGTCTCTCGCCGCAGACTGCAGTTCTCAGCTGCTGTGACTTGCAAGTCTAAAATCCTGCAACTAGATTTTAGAAACTGTCCAAATCATAGAATTCAGAGGTCACTGTTTAGAACATGGCACTATGTCAGCTGATCAGCTTCAAAGACAGCTACAAGGACTTACTGCTATATACTGTAATTTTGCTCCGCAATGTTTATTTACACTGACAAAAAAATAAAAATAATGTATAACCTATTTTTTAAGAGGGTATATCAACATGATAATATATATACACAAGTAGTGCTTCATTTATGGTTAAGTATTCTTATATCTACTCTTATGCATCATTTAACACGTTGAGGAAAAAATATCATATTGCGTATACAGGCATTAGAGCCCAAAACATGTAACACACAATCTATTACAATATTTTTTAATGCCATTATCAAAGAAATGAACTGTGAACTTTACGACTATATCGATGAATATTTTTCAAAAAGTTTCTAGCTGTTTAGTAATATCATGGGCAATACTGTCAAGATGCAATATTAATTAGTTGTATCTATATAATATCAAAAAAGGTCATTGTTCTATATTATTGTTGTACATTGCTGAAACCCCTGCAAATACTGTTTTTGCTCATCATTTTATGGTGCTAAAATGTAAGGTATATCACACAAAAGTATAACAACACAACTAATTATCATGTTTTAATTTAGGATACTTAAGGGAATCTTTACCACTCATTCTTTCTAAGGTAAATGATTTCTTAGCATTTTATTGTAAATAAAGCTGTAGGTAAAGACCAAATGGAGGTATAGTCCTCCATGCCCTGGTCAGCTCTTCGAATAGTTACCATGTAACTATATACCATTACTTGGTGATGATAATGTGCAAGCACATACTGATCAATTAAGGTATACAATGTGTTAATAAGCAGAGGAAGCGTTAACACGTTGTATTTATGTCTCTGTTAAGTCACTAATAGCCAATTAAAATGTAATTGTGATTAAAACCTTTGTATCTTTTGCTGCTGTAATACTTATTTACTTGGCACTTTGTTGACAAAGGCTCCGTCCAACAATGTCGTTATGTAAGTATCAAAGCTCTCCATGATATCATCTCTGTCTTTGTGTAGAGGAACAGCTCTGATAATATCAGAGAAAGCGGCTTGACCGGGGTCTGTTTTCAGGTTCATCAGTAAGCGTCTGGACCGGGGGCCGACCTCACAGTTTGTCCCGGGCAGGGCTTAGACTGGCGATCAAAGCTGTACAAACCAATTGTCATCACGTTCCTCCAGAGGGAATTTGGAGTACATTAATGCCCCTGCTTTGGGAAATAATTGTATCTCTCTGTGACTTCATTAGGCTCTCCTGGCCGAATCAAAAGACACTCCACCGAGGCTGGAAGCTGCATGGTGGGCAGACAGTGTCCCAAAGGGCTGAATGAATAAAAAAATGAGGGATTATAATGAGATTGAGCTAACCATGACCAGGATTGAGTTTTTCCATTATACCATTGGCAGCTTTAAGAATGAGGTGAACGAGGGGGGAGGCAGGAACATAAAGAAATGTGTAAGATCCACACTGGCCATCTGCCACGGGGCTGTGCCGCTGACAGACCAGAGCACGCTTATCATTAGGCAGTGAATCAAAGAGGCCTGCTCTCTGGAGATTCCTCCATTAAAACAGTATACAAGTGTCATCCCTTCTCGGTGTGCAAGAGAGCACAGCTTATCTGAATCTGAGGAGGCGTAATGACTCGACTTTGGAAAACCAGAAAGAGGCTTTCTGTTAATCACCATATTTTATTTGTTAAATCGAACCTCTAGAACGTATGAGGAAGAGATTGCACACTTTGTTGTTTCATATTAATGGTGTAACCTTAGGTGGTAATTAAAATCGTCCTCTGGCGGATAAGCACGTTCTTAATATTTCATTGGCGCGGTCGGTTGTGACAAAGGCAGGCTAGAGACTGCAGGATAGAGAGGGGTTATCTCACATTACATTTATTTCCTGATAGTAGTCTCAGGTGCACCTGACACAAACACCAGGAGATACCGTTGATTGATTGATTGATGGGCACTTTCTCCTCTTTCTTAGTGTTTTTCTCATCTCCAAAGACTGCCACTTGTCTTGACTTTTTTCCCTCCGATGAAGTGGCAGGAGCGACCTGGAGATCGGGACCAGTGACCGAGCCCTCGACGTTGTTGACCATGCCCTTGCTTTTGCTTTCGGTCATTCCTAAAGTGTAAGAGCCTACACTTCCTCTGTGAAAAAAAGACAGGAAAAGAGAGAGAGGAAAGAGAGAGTGTGAGAACAAAAAAATCAATAGGTTTCCATTATCTGGTTGGGCAGTGTCACTGGCCTGTCAATGATCCCGCTACAGTCCCGGCACAAGGGTGAGACGAGCCCCCAGTCAATCGCCACTGACAAGAGGAAAACATGCTGACAGCAACCAGGAACAAGTCAGAACACAGATTTGCACTTCAAGCGCTCGTCCGAGGGGGCGGTGTGAGGGGCCACCAAACGGCGAGGGGGCAGGCTCGGGCTGAGAGGGGGGCATGGTACAGCAGGCTTTGGCCGGGTTTTCACCCCCTTATCTGAATGTCTCACTCCCCCTCACAAACGCTTTTATCCTCACATCAATTATTTACCTCTGGATACACCAAAGGAAACCCAGGTGCACTGATTATGGCCAAGAGAAATTCATCACCTTCGTGGTCGCCACAAGCTCGCACTCTCTGTTCCGTTCCTTCTCTTTCTCCCCCCTTTGCTACCCATCTCCAACACTCTGTCCCACAAAAAAAAAAAAAAAAAAAAAAAATGAAATAAATAAAAATAAAAATATTGAATATGCATGTTGGTCTATTCTCTGTCACTTAATGTAAATCATTTCAAATGTAGACAGTGTGTCTCACTATTTTATGTACTGTGATGCTTGAAAACATCTGTAAAACAATGAGAGACAGCCTAAGTTAGATTCAGTTTAACAGACTCGTTAGGGGGGTGTTAGTATCACCCCTCCATTTGAACCTGCTTAAACCAACCCTCTCCCGCTGACCGCTGAGTAAGAGAGACATCAACCACTCCACAAAACCAGAGAAATCAATACATTTTGACAAGGATGAAACCTGTTTGGGATACACCATTTTGGTGCTCCAAAAATATTCTTTAGCCCTTGTCACATTCAATTAGATCTGTATGGCTTGTCTGAGGTTCACCACAGTCAGCTTTTGTGGAGCAGGAAATCCATTTCTCTGTTTATATCTGTATTTCTTGTATATTATGATTTTAAACATCGTTTATTCTTAAACATAAAGGTGAAACTGCAACTGTATAGTCCCTAATTATGTTTAACTAGGTCTTATAACAAAGGTTAATGAGAAATTAGCTCGCCCATTCGCTCTAAATTATTTCTAATGGACGGTTTTTACAAAAGGCTTCAAGCTCTCGGGGCATCATCTGACATGCGGTATAGAGCCTATTAATTAATGCGCTTTCCCACCAATTGTTTTTCAATTAGTCCGCCTTCTTTTTTTTTCCCTGATTTCCCTTTCCTTGTCTACTGCGCTAATTCGGTATAGTGGATGACTGCAGGGAATTCAGGTTAATATGTTGACAAGCCTCGAACAATAGCGAGTCATGTCGCTGTGCACGCTCGACTGCTTCGGTTCATTTGAGCAGCTGACAGCAGGTCCTAATCATCAGCTGCCCTAAAGACACGTCCTTATGACGACATAATTACAGTTAGCTATATTAAAATGTTTCCAATTAATGGACGGGCTGCAATGAAATTTGGATAATTAATTACGTAGTCTACAATGAAAAAAAGTCTAACTTTGTATCCTGCATGATTTTAATTCATCCCAAATTATATTTTTACTAGTGCAATTATTATTATTATTATTATTATTATTATTATTATTATTATTATTATTATTATTATTAGTGCAATTATTATTATTATTATTATTATTATTAGTGCAATTATTATTATTAGTGCAATTATTATTATTATTATTATTATTATTATTATTATTATTATTATTATTATTATGTGATTTGATTAAAGCGTCATAATATAGGCTAATATATATCTTGGTCTAAATATAGGACATAAACACGGCATGTTATGAATGTTACAGTTAAAGGCCAAAAGTTAAAGGCAGTACATAATCATATAGCAACAACAACATATAGGCTATTAGCCTATAATAACATTATAATATAATTTATTTTAGCTATAGACTCTTTTCCGCGTGTGTGTAGGCCTATATATATATATATATATATATATATATATATATATATATATATATATATATATATATATAATAATAATAATAATAATAATAATAATAATGTTTGTAAATGGTGCTGGACTCTCTGAAGAATGAATGAATGTGTAGCAGAACTGTAGGTGTGACTGGTCACTGAGCAGCTGGCGCTCATCCCTCCGGGCGCACCATGACCTGCTTTTCTTTCCACACTAAATTGGAGGCTTGACAAGCCACAAAATGAAAGTGATTTGAGTTGGATTCGGGAAGAAATGCAGAATATGAGCCAAAAGTGACGAGTCCGACGGGTATCCCGGGCATGAGACATCACGCGTAAAACATACGGCGCCTCTTTATTCTCCGTGTAACCGGTTCAAATATTGTCAAACAGCACATAGGCTATAGCCTGTTAAAATAATTAAACAGTCTACATCCTTCCCCTGCGTTATGAAAAGCATCATATATGCGTTTAACACCTATCTAAGATTAATGATTGTGTTGCTTATCTTATGTTACTATAAATTAATTAAATATAGGCAACCTAATTCATACTTCTTGTATCTCATTAAAGTTTTCTCGGTATTGTAATGGGTTAACTCATGATGAAAAAAACATGTTATGCTTTTCTCACACATTGGGGGAAATAACCAAATCAAAATGCAAGATTTCTCTCTCTTCTGTAATAAAATGCGGCGCCAATTTGGTCTTCCCAGCTCCGTTTGCGAGTGTTAATTGATCGTTTCAGACCAATGAAAATGTAGAGAGAACTGGGCCAATCAAATAAGATCGCGTATGCTGTATTTGGCTTGAAGCCTCTGTTTGCTATTCATTTTTTCTTTTCTTTTCATTTTCAAATGTAAACTGCATGCAGTTCAGATATTAGCCGCTAGGAGTCACTGCACTGCAATTAAGAACCATTTGGCTACAGATGCTTTGTTGAGCCAACATTAAACGTTTCAGACGAGTCTGCCTAAGTGCATTTTACCCTGTTTATGTACTCACCTAAAAAAAAATTTGTAGAAAAAAAAGGTAATGTGGAAAATTGTGGCTAAATCTTACTAGTTTTGATTCGAAGAATGAAGAAACATACGATATATATATATATATATATATATATATATATATATATATATATATATATATATATATATATATATATATATATATATATAAATTTAGATTTTTTTTTTACATATTTTAACACGGTAATTGTATAGGGTATGAAACTGTTCAATAATATGGCTTTGTCAATATATCATTTATTTGATCAATTATTATTATTATTATTATTAGGTTTGTTTTCCCACAAACATATATTCATTTATTAATGTTTTGAGCTCCATCATTTGAATGCATTAAAACTATAGTTTCTGTGTATATTTATGTATTACATTCTTACTTACTGGATGAACCATATGATTTGGGAGGACGAAGAAAGAACTCCAAATATTTAGTACTTTCTTACAATATTCATATTCTCCCCCAGCTTGGGATAGTGCTGTCTAATTTTAGAAAGCCTCGCCTCAGACAGAAAAACGAAATAATTTTGCGTTTACTGCACTGACGTGTCTGTTGTTTCAGTGCAAAAACAAACAAACAAACAAAAACTTGCTCGCGCACGCCATCCTGCCGCGTGTTTATTCCTTTACCATTTAAACGTGGAATATCTTCACCTTAAGCAATGCTTTTTTTTGCTTTTTGCTTTGTTGAAATATATATATACAGAGAGAGAGAGAGAGAGAGGGAGATAGCTATATAGATATATATAATTGCGACCCAACTGTATACTACTGTTGAGAAATGTGTCAGGCGACACGTGAATATATAGAGCAAATGACAGAAACAGAAGGGGAATAAGTGACAGTAGAAAGACACACGCAGCAGTACAAAGGCGCGCAGAGCTTTGAGAGCGCAGTTTGTTTTAGCGCACATCTCCCGGGCTGAAGAAAGAAACTAACACGCCCTGTTTAAGAAACAAACATGCAGATTAGATAGGGGTTTGACAGACACTCTTTATTTGCAGATTCCAGGTCCCATCGCGCTTATACCAACACAAACAGAACAGCACAACCTGCTTGGCTAAATGTAGTATTGCCTATCAGCGATAAATGCAAAATAACGACTAAATATGGTCACATTTTATTTATTTATTTATTTATTTATTTATTTTTTTACATTCGGGCTACTGTTCCTGTTACAGGAACAGTTTCGTATGTAATTTTATTTTATTGAACTAACACATTTTTATGTTATCCCAATTATACTACTGGACAAAACAAAACAAAAGAAAAATTAGGTAACAGATTATTTATGTAATTATGGAGGAACTCTGATCCGTGACACAAACATATGTCTTGGCAATGCTTGTTCAACTGAAAATATGGTGGTGCATATGTGTACCTAGAAAGTGTTGCCATGTTTTACCTGCTGGCACAGAGGCTAATATTGCAGGTGGTGTGCAATCACTGACAAACATGTTAAACTGCTCTAATCTGACATGATCAAAAAGAAATTATTATTATTATTATTTTTTTTAAAACGATTCGCCCTCTCTCAATGTTCTTTTTTTCTGACGCTGTTAAGGGTCATAGAGCTGACACAGTGCGTGTAGATATCACAGCTCGTCCAGGGAGTTGTCACCTGTTATGCGTCTGTCACCTCCAGGCTTATCCTGAGCTGTGATCATTGCTCAATCCTGCCAAAGTTCAGAAACATTCTAGGATTGTAAAAACAATGTGAAACTCATGCCAAAACATGTCGGCTCGCCATGAGTTTGTAAGAGGTGATAATAAATTAATGTCTATTTTTTATATTTAATTTTTGATTTTTTCTGTGTAACATGGATTATACATGGTTTAATGCAAACACATAAGCATATGAAAAACGTGTTTGATCAAAACCAAAATCTGCTTAATTTAGATTAGTGTTCTTATAACAGTGTAATTACATATGTAATAACTGTGTAATATAAATTAACAACATGCAGTTATTAAAACCTTAGCAGCTTTTGTTTTTCCCTTTTCAAATGTTATTGAATATAGGGTTGTATATGTTTCAACTGAAAATTAAATTTTGCTGTCACATTGAACTATATTATGGGGTTGATGGACATAAAATCTGTAGTTTGTCACGTCTATAATTGGAGTCAGTCAGGCTGCACGATATTGCGATTTTAAATCAGAGGCCTGCGTTATATTTGTTGAATTGACTGTTAAGTATTCTGCCAACTTCCAGACGCTGTCCAATGTTGTTCTAATCACTAGATCAACAACTCAAATCTACTGGAGAACAAATAATGGAGATGAAATGAACAAATGATTAGCATATTGTGAAAAGTACAATACGTTTCTTATTTAGCATTTAGATAACTGTCTGTCCCAAAGAGCAAAGCTTCAAAGTTGAACCCAGTTTAGGCGAAGGGAATTAATTCTCTCTCCTTCATGCTTCATTGAATCTCTCATTACCAAACTTTGTCTGTATTGATGTTAGATTTGATTGAAGATTAGAGCATTTAGCAAATCTTGCTTTTGCGCATGTATCAGGTTTTTCAAGCGCCCGCTGGTCAATACCCTCACTTTTATCCTGTGTCTGCTTCATTTAAACTTCATCAACTCCATCAATGAACTGGAACAGAGAAACCTCCCTGTGGTACAATGCTGTTCTTTTGTTAGATAATTCTTTACTGCCTGTCTCTTTCTCTCCTTCTCTCTCTTTCTCCCTCCCTCCTTCTCTCTCTCTCAACCACTAAAATCACACAATGATGAATTATTTCAATCAATATGGTAATGAATATTGGTTGAGCTTTCAGTTTGTCTAGCTTAACAATGCATATGACAATAGTGATACTCTCTTCTGATGTGCATGTCAAACCCCATCCCACTTTTTTACAGCCCTATATTTCCACTGACAGTGAAAATTGTTCATATAATAGAAAATGATGTATTCTCACTTGGGAGATGTACTTCCCATGAAGGCAGAAATCAGGGTTGCCTGCTATGTTTCCACTCTGTATTCCTCGCGACCCCCTATAAATTATGAGAAATGCAAATATGCAAGACAGCTCGTAAACCACACCATTGTGTGGAATAGATCATTCATGATAGGGTTGCCAAATATGTGGTGTTATTTGTCCCCTGTAGTGCATACCTGGTTGCTTTGACTTTGTGCCTCTATAAAGTGAGACGTGAAGCAATGCATCATATTTATACGGCTACCCGAAGAGCCATTTCCGAAGTATGTGCGAGGAAAATGTACATCCCCATCTGTTGCCATACTAATGAATGTTCTGCCGTCTGAGCCCATTCAATGGTAATCATATCTTTAATGATCGAGTGGCAAGTGATATACACCTTTCCATAAAGTCCCTCAGATTCACATTTCAGCGGGAAAGGGCTGTCCGTATGTCACACAGCACACAGTAGTACCCTACCCATTTGTTTTGGTTGTAAATGCAGCAAATTAGTCTCCAGTTGGTGGAGTTCAGAGCAATATACTACAGGACCACAGCACCACAGAGACGTTCTATAAAGAGAGAGACATACTGCCCCTCTTTTTATCATAAACAATGTGAGTACTAGTAAGTTGTGTTATCCTTCTTGAAACATTTGATTATGGGAAATATATATAATAAAGTACTGGTTTAATTTATATTAGGGATTAGTCTTGATATTGCCTCAGATCTCTAGGTATTACATTATCATATTCAACATCTAATTTTGATTTCAAATTGCTTCACAATAGCAAACATTAAAAATTTTTTAATTAAGGTGTGCTTTAGAAAATAAATAATCGTTCGAAAACATTGGGTCGCGCTCCCATTTGTGTGGCTTAAAATGGCCCTATTGGTAAGTGCAAAGCAATGGATTTAAAATGACCTTTGGAAATGTACTGTGCAATGGCAAAGCTTGCATTTTACTCCACTGCCAGTAGGTGGCGCAAACAAGCCCTGACCCACCAGGAACAAAGGGTTGAAAGGGTTGAACTAGGCATATGTCTTCAACCCCTGGGAAAATATTTCTGTTCAAAACTGACTCTGCTTCTCCATTTCACACAGGATGTTATCATTTTCAGTTCTTACAAGAAACAGTAGGCACCAAAATTGTAACTATTTATATATCGATTGGAAAGGCGTTTTAATCTGGTAAATTGTTGATGGTGCTTTACAGCTGTCTAATAGTGTTTTCCTCACCTTCAGAGCGAGAGTCCCAGGATGTTCGCATACACGCAGAGGTTTTATATTCAAAACCTGTCTCGGCAAGGCATCTCATTATTCCTGTCTGAAAGTATTGGCACACAGAGAGAAGTGTGATTATTGGTGATAAATGTATAAGTATTATGCTTATCTTAGCCATTGGTCTCAGTGTGAGCTCTCACCCAGAGCGTTCCAAGCAAATGGGTAAAATATGAACATGCAGGAGGTGTAGATTCTGTATTCTCCAAAAACAGATGCACATCTAATAGAATATGCATAAAATGTTGTGCTAGAAATGGACAGTGACTGATATGCTAACAAATTCTTTCACAGCTTGGCACAGGTAACTTGATTTGTAGCCTGTGTGAACAGTGTTTTGTATATAACTTTAACAGATACAAAAAAAAAAAAAAAAAAATCATACAATGACTTGAATACACATGATTAGAATGTTTAATTTCTTAAAAAAAATGTATGTATGTGTTTGTATGTGTGTATTTGTTGGTTTGTCGCCATTAAGTTAAAAAGTCAGGGATTTAAACTTCAAATATCATTAAAAAACTTGAAATTCTTTAATGAAGCTTTTTTTTTTTTTTTTTTTTTTAAATAATAATCAAATATTATGTTGTTTGGCAGTATCTTTTTGTGACTTCACTGTTTAATATTTGTATTAATATTTGAAGAACTTGGTGCAGCCAACTCCAGAATCATGCAGGAAAAAAAGAAATAAAATAAAACAAAATAAAATAAAATAAAATAAAATAAAATAAAATAAAATAAAATAAAATAATACCTTGACTAGTTAAATATCTGACTTTGACATATATATATATATATATATGTATGTATATATGTAAAAGAAAATAATATGCAAACTATGTTACTTTTTACTTGATGGTTACACCACATAATAGTCATGAGTCTTTAAATGTGATTTAAAATAGATTTTCTTTTTTTATTATAGACACTCACATATGTCATTATATTGTTTGCAAACGGGAAAAACATGCTAAATGTTTTTCATGTGATTGTATATATATTGGGTGTATGGTGTGTGGTATTGCATGGTAAAAGACTGATAGGAAGACAAAGTGTTTGTGATTGGTATATTTGAGCATGTAGTGTGGACACCAGCGAGAAGAACTGAATGGATTCAACGGACTCCGAATAAAGCACTCACTTCTATTCTCTCTCTCCCTTCTCTTGTCTTTTCATCTCTCTCAGTCAGTCTGGAAACAGCTGTCATGTTTGACTGACAGGCTAACATACACTCGACATGGCCGGACTCTCTTGTGTGAAAGCCCAGTTCTCTCCCTCAGCCTGGCCAGAGCTGAGACACATGTCAAGAGAAAGCTTTTTCCATCTCTCCATTCAAACTCATACCACACTGCCAAAAAGAGAAAGCGAGAGAGAAAGAGACAGATGCTTCACATCTCTCGCTTTGCCTTTAATCACACTCAATGTCTGCTGTTCCTTACAACTGCTTTCATGCTGTGACTGGTCAAAGATACGTGAATGAGATGTTTCAAAGTGCTAAACCAATTTAACAGGCATTCTCATATGAAAGGAGACACAATGGTAGCTGTTTAGAGCAGTCATCAATACCATCCACAAAGACTATAATCAGGGGACAAACACCTCACTTCACAAAGGACAACATGTTTATTAATCCCTGCTCTCCGTTACCAAGCTTTGCATCTCCGATGACGAGGCACAGTAATGATTTACGACAGCTGTATCTTTCTATCGCCATTGAGTGGTTGATGAGACGTCGTCATTGATGTAAGACAATGTGAACACCTGAAAGGACCTCACAGGAAAAGACACACGCTTTTTACTTAAATCTCTGTCAAAGTGGAGCTTATTACAAAACAGTGATGTCCTTTAATGAATATGTTGTGTTTCTGATCTACTCTTCGGAGGTCTTGAAGTTTACTGAGGCTTAAATAGACATTGAAAACGACCAGATTGGAGATTTGTTTTTGATGTCAGATTGTAATAACAGAGCGATTGAGAGTGTCTGTGTGGAGAGCACAGATCATGAGGCTTTGGTCACTGCTGGAGTGGTGTTAGTGTTTATTTGGTGTGTTGTTTGTGGAATAGAGGACAGGGCAGACAGATAATGAAGTCTCCGGTGAGGTTTGGTGTGGAGCTCTCGATTCGGCTTCCCTGGTCTAGTGTTTCCCCACTTTCTCATATGTTCTTCTTAGCCCCATCAACAAGAAAAAAAAATACTCCTTAACTGACACCAAACTAGCACTGTTTTCCCTTTCCCATGTAATACTGAATATCATAAAGCATCATCATTTATGCTTGCTATTAGGAGCCAAGCACCAGAGGTGTGTAAGCTAGGCACCTATTGTAAGCTTTGCCGTTCCTTTTATTATTATTATTCAGTTTCTTCTTTTTCTTCTTCCGCTCTCAAGTCTATGGCAGCCCATAGAACCACTTGCAGGAAAGTTATGAACAGTTAGAGGACAGTCTCAACATTGACCATAGCAAGTTTGGAGTCTCTCAACTCATACCCTCTAGTGCCACCAACAGTTCAAAGTTGCACATATGTTAATGCTAATAACTTTTGAACCATAAAGTTTAGAAGCATTTTTCTTCTGATTCCTTGGCTCATGCCGAGTCGAACCTACTTTTTCAAAATTGGCTCAGATAATCTTTAGACCATGCTGACAAAAAGTTATGGAATTCAAGTTGATTATTCAAAGCATTCTCAAATAACGCACGAACGAATATGACGAAGAGTACGCCAAAATGGATGTGAGGCCATATCTCCACAATGCTTTAGCGTATTGCGACCAAACTTGGTGTGCGTTATAATGACCATGACCTGAGGCTACCAACACAGTTTTGGCACAGTGCCACCTAGTGATCAAGAAATATGAAAAATGGCTTGTTTTGCTTATAACTTCTGAAAGTTTTGGCCAAAAATCACAAAACAGGTCTCTTTACAGACAAGCATGCCGAGTCGAACTATATTTTGTGTTGATAGACAAAACTGTTTTCGTGTAGCAACAAATTTGAGACATGATGCCAAAATTACTCTGAGGCTGTATCTCTGCAAAGCTTTGACATATTGACACCAAACTTTGTGTGTGCCATTGTCGCCTCACGCAGAACACACCATATTGATCTGATAATATCGCCACCTATTGGTCAAAAGTGATAACCCATTAAATCATATTACTAGTGGTTGTATTTATGATTTTCAGCCATTTTGACTAAAATCATCTTAAAATGGCATCAATTACTCATTGCTGCAGTTGGTTTGATGCTTGCTGCCTTGCTTCTGTAGTGCTTGGCTCCAATAATTGCTGCTTGCAGCTATGTTTAAAATTATTACAGTATATCATCTTTAAACTAAAAATAATCAGTACTGTTGAATAACAGGAAATCCCTCTCATCTCTATCTTTAAGGAGACAACTGTATTTATGAATGAAAAAGTGCTTTCAATTTATATGATTTAAACGTGCATAAGTTCCACACAAATCAATAAAGTTACATCAATAGATTTTTCCCTCTTGGTTTAGCTTAGTAATTCTTTATCAGGAAATATACACTGGGCACTTTATTAGGTACACGTGTTCAACTGCTCATTAACACAAATATCTAATCAGCCAATCACATGGTGGCGACTCAATGCATTTAGGCACGTAGACATGGTGAAGACAATCTGCTGAAGTTCAAACTGAGCTTCAGAATGGGGAGGACAGATGATTTAAGTGACTTTGGACATGGCATAAATAGCATCTCTGAATGCACAACACGTTGAAACTTGAAGCTGATAGGCTACAACAGCAGAGGACCACACTGGGTGCCACTCCTCTCAGGTAAGATCAGGAAATTGAGGTTACAATTAACACAGGCTCACCAAAATTGAACAACAGAAGATTGGAAAAGGGGTTGCCTAGTCTGATGATTTCTCCTATGACATTTGGATTGTAAGGACAGAATTTGGTGTAAACAACATGAAAACATGGATTTGTATCAGGAATTCAGGCTGCTCGTGGTGGTGTAGTGGTTCCCAATCCTAGTACCGGAGAATCCCCAACTAATCAAACACACCTGATTCAACTCATCAACTCATTAGTAAGTGCAAGGTAGGATGCCATTAAGGCATGTCCGAATCCAATGTCAGCTTTACTCCTGTCTCCTAAGATGCCTTCTTCTGATAAATTTTTGAAGGCAGCATAGATGTGTCCTTCACTGCCTTTGATATCCCACAATCCTGTGCATTCCATTCCGTGACAGTTGTGCTAAAAATAAAGATGGCGCCAGAAGGTTGCGGTTGGTGGTCAGTATGTGTGTAAATGTACTTATCTGACCAACTTTTTTTCTCTTTTGATGTCATTTCTAGCAAGAAATTACTATTATAGCAATTAAATATTCGCTCAGTTATCACCAAAGCTTGCTCTATTTTGTTGTAGATCATTAAAATGTTACGCCACCTCAGAAGCCCGTCCAAAATCAGTTTCGTGAGATATCTGCATGCAGAAATGCTGCCTGATGCGGTGAGGCAACAAGACCTCAAATGTGTATGTCAGATAAGAGAGATATTAAAAACATGCAGTGTGTTGGGGATAACACTTTATAACTTTCATTAATAAATCTTTAACAAACATTATATAATGTTTAACAGATAATTGGTTAATAAATATTCAAATAGCTGCATGTATGAAATACTGTGTTTGAATGTTTACTAATAAACTTATTAAACATTACATAATGATTAACAAATCATTAGTTCATGAAAATTTAAATGTGTACAAATGTTATTAAACTTCAAATTCATATATAATTATGTACTTTTTTAAAATCTACAAATTAATCTAAAATTTAAATCTGAATCTAAAAATTTACATCTAACAGCTAATAGCCTACTGCCCATAATTCATTATGCTTTGGAGGAGGATCTGGTTCAACTTCAGACATGAATAAAACAAACTACAAACATAGAGGATATGTGCATTAGTTAGATTTAGGTTAGATTTAATAGGGTAATTAGGTTAGATTAATACAGTTAATAAGCAATATCTAATGTTTAATGTTGTCTGTATCATATTTACTGTAGCAACTACAACACTGTAAATTTTCATAAAAGATACAAATAGCACAATAGCAAAAACGGACACAATTGGACACTCATTATTAAATGCATAACTATGCAAAAACATGTTACTACTTTTCTCTCCAAAACGGTAGATCTGTTTAAGTAGAGTAATGTAAATGTGGACTGTGTAAGACATTAACTGTGACAAGATGATTGAGAGGCCAGTTTACACTGACAGGATGCAACAATTATTCAAAAGTATGTACATTTCTTTACAGAAAGACATACACACTTTTAGGACATACTAAAACTAGTTGAATTGGGGCACAGCAAAAATTTGAATAAGTTTGAAAGGTTTGTGTCTGAAAAAAAAAAGTTTGACTGTGGCTGTTGACTGAAAAAATCCTATATATATATATATATATATATATATATATATATATATATATATATATATATATATATATATATATATATATATATATATATATATAATTTTTTTTTTTTTTTTTTTTTTTTTTACTTAAAATGACTCATGTGAATTAAGTAAATAAATATATAAATATTTTGATGGTCCCTTTTGAGCATTCTGTTGACGATGAGCAATTTTGCACCTACATGTCAACAAATTCTCATTAGAGTATTAGTAGACCGTCTGCTTAAGATCTAACTCTTTATTGTGATGGTCTCCCAACAGACATTCTACTGACTATAAGTAACTTTGCAAGTACATGTCAACTTATTCTACCCCTAAACATACCACTCTAACACTCTAATGAGAGTTAGTAAATATGTAGGTGCAACATTACTTATAGTCAACAGAATGTGTTAAAAGGACCATCAAAATAAAGTTAAACCAAATATTTTTGTTAATGTAAATCTTTATTATAGTTTTGGATCCCTTGCACATCTTGCCTTGATGTTGTGCAAGCGCACAGAAGTACAATTGACAGACTAGCATCCAAAAAAGTTGCATCTGCATGTCCTGTGTTCATGAACATTTCATTGGGGCCTGAATTGTTCATTTCACCATTCGAATGGCAGCTGGCTGGAAAAGAAGTGTAAAATATGGTAATAAATAAGTCAAGGAGAAGGCGAAAGCTAGAATTCTCAGGATTAAACTAGTGATGGGTCGAACATGAACAATTGGTTCATTTTGAACAAATCTTTTACATGACTTGGGAATAGTGAGTTGTCTCAGAGAGTGATTTGTTCATTTTGTGTTGGCTGTACATGTGCATTTGTGCAACTGTCATCTAATCGTCTTTACAAATAAGCTCTTACACTTAGTACCCAACACGTTTCTGATGTCATTTGACCTTTTTATCTCTTGCAATTTATATATAAATCGCATAAATTGAACTAATCAATTCTGTTCACTGTACTAGCCTAAACTATGATCATTTGAAAAAAAAAAGAAAAAAAGAATGAATGACTCAGACCGGAAAAACCCTGAATGAATCATTTCTCATTTGTCATTGGCTGCATTATCATTTTTTTAGAATTGCACTCTGATTAAATCAATTAAATGAACAAAACAAATAAAATAAAGATTTGTTCATTTTGCTGAATGAGATTAAAAGATCCAAGTCAGTAAAATTATCCAATCTTCCCATCACTAGATAAAACATCAATGTTTATGCTGATTACGTCTCACTGAGTACAATATTGTACTCATCTAGATTTCTCTGTTCTATTACATTGGTATAGGAACCACTTCTATAAACTGGTGAAGTTTATTTAAATAAGGTTTTTTTAATAAATTAAAATGAAACCATTACTTCATGATGCACGGAGCCACAGAAGATGACATTTTGTACGGCCCACATCTAGAAAACACACTATAACAGATAACACAACTATGGCTGTTTCTCAATTCTAAGAATGCAAAGAACAAACTCTGAAGGACAAGAGGATACAGAAGGCATGTCAGAATTAAGATGTACTGTGATCTTGTTGGTCAACTGACCATCCTAACATTTTTAGTATCACCCAAATGTACATTGAATAAAACATAACATCACAAATGTCATAGCCTATTAAAAATTTACTGACATTACAATCTTAAAAATAAAGGTTCCAAAGGGGTGTTTTTGCAGTGATGCCATAGAAAAACCATTTTTGGTTACCCAAAGAACCTTTCAGTGTACAGCTCCCAAAAGAACCATTTTGAAGAACATTTTAAAACTCTAAAGAACCTTTTTTGACTATAAAGAACCTTTTCTGCATTTGAAAGGTTTCATGAATGTTCAAGGTTCTTCAGAGAACCACTGATACCAATAAAGAACCTTTATTTTTAAGAGTGTATTTTTATATTATTTTATATCTTTTTATTTTACCTTGTGTATGTGTTTAAATGCGTGTGTACACCCTTGTTAATGTCAAGATTCTTTTAAATATTCTTTAAAAAAAAGTACTGCATGTCTTTATCACTTTATGAAAATCATGCCAAACAAAAAGACAAATGTTTCACGAGCTATCAAATATTTGAGAGCTTGCAGCTTAAAGCTTACAGGCCTCCATTTGTTGTCTGCCTGCTAACGACTTCTGGGTGTACTAATAAATAGACTAGGAATATAATTTACATTTCAATGTATGTTTTGTAGAAACAATAGGGATACATGGCATATAATTTTACATAATTTGCTTTAGCCTATCCTCATTAAAGTTGCATAATTTATTTTAAATAGTCTTTTATAAATAGAAATAGTATATCTGAATAAAAATGTGCAAGATGCTCCTAATCTGGTACCTTGAAAGCAGTAGTAATTATTTGAAAAAACTGAGTTTTCAATCACTGTATTGTGTCCCACCTGGAAGCCCGACTTATCATTTTATGATTGGATGAGCTCCTAAATTGGCATTTGTAATATACATGATTGACAGTGCTTGTAAAAAAAAAAAAATATTTTAGTAATTTCACTGTTCATAATAATCATAATGTTCATAATTCCTCATTCTAAACAATAACTGCTTGAAAGTTTTGGATTTTGAAAAGTTAAAGGGATAGTTCACCCAAAAATGAAATTCTGTCATTAATTACTCACCCTCATGTCGTTCCAAACCTGTTAGACCTTCGTTCATCTTTGGAACACAAAGTAAGATATTTTTGATGAAATCCGAGAGCTTTCTGACCCTGCATAGACAGCAACACAACAACAACTTCTTCTCTTCCGTGTCAGTCCTCGACGCATGTTCATGACAGTACCATGACGCGGTGTGTGCATTCCTCTGCTTGTAAACAAGCCACAGCGCAACCCGGGTTCTATGTCAGAACACCGGCTCCTGCATCAGCATGCATGCAACGTGTTACTCTCGTGAGCACGCGTCGAAGATTGATCGTTATTTTTGTTTTCTTTGCACACAAAAAGTATTCTCGTAGCTTCATAAAATTTACGGTTGAAGCACTGATGTCACATGGACTATTTTACGATGTCCTTACTACCTTTCTGGGCCTTGAACATGTCAGTTACATTGCTGTCTATGCAGGGTCAGAAAGCTCTCAGATTTATGGGTTTGAAACGACATGAGGGTGAGTAATTAATGACAGAATTTTCATTTTTGGGCGAACTATCCCTTTTAAAAACCTGTGCAAATCTGAGTTACTGTAAGTAATCAACATGAATGACCTAAGCAATCATGAGACGTGAATTGTCACAGTGACAAGTCATGACAGAAAGGGTTTGAGTTGCATTAGCAAATATGTGTAACATTTTAGTTTAAACAAGTAGCAAAATCTAGCATTTTTTTTTTTTTTTTTTTTTTTTTTTGAGAGCAGGTGGAATGTTTAATAAAAGTATTAGATATTAACGTTTTCAAAGTTGTTTTTTTCTGTCTTATAGATTAAACCCCTTGGAAGCTGTCTATACGCCCCTTGTGAGCAGAGGTGGGTAGTAACGAGTTACATTTACTTCGTTACATTTACTTGAGTAAATTTTTTGGGTAACTAATACTTTTAGAGTATATTTAAAAATGGGTACTTTTACTCTTACTCAAGTACATTTTTAGTGAAAAAACGGTACTTTTACTTCGTTACTGTGGGCGACGCTCCTCTCGTTACCTTAATGTAATACAAGTTAAAAATCCTTCAATTTATTCCAAACGCGCCGTCTACTTTTTTTCTGGGCAATGAGCGATGCCCGTTCGCAAATGATTCATTCTTTTGAGTCAATTCTGTTCGAAGGCTTGATCAAACCAATTGGCAAACCAGTGAATCGGTTCGCGAATCAGTTTGAATGATTCGTTCCGTTCCTTGCTGCACGCGCTGATCGTCTGAAGAGGTTCTCAATGAAGAGTTGTAACAGAAAGAGCATTCAAGACGTGGCTTTGGATCTACAGTCAGTTGAAAGCAAATCTGTAAAGGCTATGGTTTGCTAGCTATGAAGATCTTTATTAGATGAACACCGCGTGTGCTGTCGGTTCCACAGGTATAGATTCGATTACAGTACACGATACCACTGTGACATTACCAGTTTGTTGTACATGTACCTTACACATTAAATACAATGTATAATTTATTCATTAAATAAGCTGTCACAGAGTATGAAATGAACACCCGCCAAACCCGCGTTAGTTCCTGGAGGAATGCCTTTGCCTAGACACAATTAATATTGATATTTTCACAATATTTACGCTTGCAGAAATAAAGGCTACATTTGTTTACATTTTGCAGAACAGACAGAAGAAGATCCGTCAATGTGTATTTGTTTCGTTATGTTCAGATGTTCTGTAGCGGTCATGTGAGGAGTTTTCACTCTTCTCCGTGTCAGAGGTTATAAACATATACATTTATAATACATAATTAATATACTTTAAAATATAATTTAATTTAATTCAGTGATGCAAATCAGAATTTTTAACAGCTGTTTGATCCCTCAGAAATCATTCAGATATATTGATTTATTATCAGTGTTGTTGAAAAAAACAGCATCTGCTGGTTAGGTATGTTTTGAAGCTGGGATGATGGTTTATGCTGGTCATGTGCTGGTTTAAGCTGGTCATGTGCTGGTTTAAGCTGGTCACCAGCTAAGGATCAGCATAAACCAGCAAAGGACCAGCTTAAATCAGCTCAAACCAGCATCCCATGCTTCAAAACATACCTTACCAGCAAAAGCTGTTTTTTTCAACAGGGAACAGTTTTGCTGCTTAATATTTTTTGGAACCTGTGACATTTTGTTCAGGATTCTTTTATGAATAGAAAGCTATAAAAGAACAGCATTGATAATAAATCAGGCTGATAAAAATTCTGATTTGCATCACTGAAATAAATTACATAAAAAAAAAAAAAAAAAAACATTAAAAGTATTTTGAATGGCAGTGTGTGTGTATATATAGAGAGAGATAGAGATATATAGATATTTAGATAAAATTTATATATCTAAATAAAAATAGACTATTTTCAGTATATGATCCAAAGTAACTAGTAACTAACTACTTGAGTAGTTTTTTTATCTGATACTTTTTTACTCTTACTCAAGTAATTATTCAGACTATTACTTTTACTTTTACTTGAGTAAATATTTCTTCAAGTACTTTAACTTTTACTTGAGTACAGTTTTTGGGTACTCTACCCACCTCTGCTTGTGAGGAATCACTGCCTTAGTCTCCTAATGTACAGCAGCATCATAAGACCAGATACCTTCAGTCCACTGTCAACAGTCGGGATCTGAGTTCAGACACTTCTTACAACTATTTATTCTCTCAGTCGACTCTGCCTTTCATGTCAAGCCATACTTGAACAATCAACAGGGCATTGATATGTGGTTTCGGGACGTGGGAGATTCTGAGACGAATAAAAGATCTGTGAATTACAGACCATCTGCGATGTGATTGTGCTCTCATTCTTTTGAGCTGTGTAAAATAAAGACCTCTTATTGCACCTTGCAGTGTTTGCTCATCTGCAGGACCAGCCCCTGCTCCTCAAATTCAACACGATCGGACTTTGGCAGGGAGGCGCTCATTTAACTAAAGGGAATATATGCATCAAACGAAAAAAGAAAACGGATGAAAAAAACATGCAATTATGTCCTTGATCAGGTTAAGCTTTCCTTTGCCAGCGCTCCAAACCACCAGCATTTGCAAATCAACCTCCAAATGGGTGGCGTCTAGGAGCTGGGCCAGTCCCGAAAAGCATTCCCCCTTTCCCCACAGCTTTCACTGCCATCTCCCCATTTCTCATTCCTCAGATCAGCGTCCAGGCCTCTCCTCTCCTCCCCTCTCTTGGTCCCTTGCTCCCTGTTCCAGATAATGGAGCACTCTGCCTCTGTTAGGCTGCCAAGGGCTGCAGCTCTGCCCGCTAGTAATGACCTGAGGGGATGGCGTGTGACAGGCCGGCTATAATAACGCCTCCAGCCACGGACAAAGCAGCCCCCAGGGCTCTATTTTTAAATACTTTATACTTTACAGCAGGGCTAAAAGTCATTTATTGTTTTGTAGGTCATGTGTATGGATGGGCAGTGGTGTGTGTGTAAGTACAGAGAGAGAGACAGTAGAGACACATCCTAGTCACTCGAGGTGAGTGTTTGCATAAAAGGAGAAGCGTTTTCTTTAACAGGAACAGAAGGATTTAAATGCGGCAGGTTGAGCGGGTTCAGTCACAGCGTCACTGGAGGGAATTGTGCTGTAAATGTGACCGCTCACAAAAGATGTTAAAATTCATTAAACGACTGCGCTGTTGCACAAGGTCTTGCCCTTGAGTGTTCTGCAAGTCATTTGCAAAGATGACTATGAAGCAGAAACATGCAGAAAGTGTGTCGGTGGTGGTCGCTCCGTTTCCCTGCGGCACAGTGGTTTGTCTGTCAGCATTTTCACTCCTCACCCTCTTCAACAGAATCAGTTCAGCCCCTTAGTGCCTTCCATGATTAAGCAGAGCCATTTGACGCGACTGACGGGTGCTTCCACTGAACTCTTTCCAAAATAGACCTGCTGATGTTAAGCAGAGAGAATTTTTTTAAGAAAAATTATTACAATACTAACTTTTGTAACTTTTTTATACCATATATATCATGTGTAGTGCTTTGCACAATAAATATTGTTCCAGTATTTTTATTTTATTTTATTTTTATTATTTTGTTTTTATTTTATTTTCTTGTATTATATTTCTAGTATCATTTTTCAACATTAGAACTACCATATGGTTTGGGCTGGATGGTGTATATACTGTAATTTATGATGCATTTTATGTTAACTATATATACACAGCCACTAAATTGTGTCACATATCACACACTTCTATTCTGAAACATAAACAGAACAAGCTTGTCACTACTGCTTCAAAAAGGCACCCCAGAAATGGTTCTTTAGTTCTTCAAAAGTGTGTCTGAATTTTGAATAGCATTTTAGTATACTACTCATACTATTTCTTTCATAAAAAGATATATCAGAAAGAATAAGTAGTGTGCAAGTATTGTGAAAACAGAAACATATACCCATAATGCTTTGCAAAATAAACAGCCATTCAGAGCTATGCTGAGATGCTACAATATAATTTAACTGTAATGGTCAAATTAAACATTTATTGTTATG
Organism: Spinibarbus caldwelli; assembly: GCA_039654775.1. Taxonomy (NCBI): domain Eukaryota; kingdom Metazoa; phylum Chordata; class Actinopteri; order Cypriniformes; family Cyprinidae; genus Spinibarbus; species Spinibarbus caldwelli. Next base: position 15,293,838 of record CM077237.1, read on the forward strand.
TTATCTTACTTAAATGACTTTTTCAGTAATACCTGCTAGCCTAGCATACCTTAGTATAACTAAATAGCTTGCCAGCCTAGCATACTGATTATCCCTCTTACAAAATTATAGCCGGAAAGGCTAGTTTAATTATCAAAAAGAAGATATCACAGTACTGAGATACATTTTTGAACTGGCATTACAAATGACTGATCATACCCTTACGAAATAGAAGTTTATTCAAGTGTGCTATTAGTATATTTCTTTTAAACTAAAAACAGGAAGGTATACTTTTAGTCTACCTTTTATGTACTTCTCAGAAATGGTCTTTTTTTTACTTCTCAGAAATATACTTAAAATGTCATTTAAGTATACCTGACTTATACTTAGGAAAAAGTCTAAATATACTTGAGCTATACTGCCCTGAGAATGTTTTCATTGTTATATGGTAGGGGGTGCTAGTATACATCTTCTGCACAGAATTTCCAAAAAAATCATAAGTGAAGAAGAAACCGAAACAACAGATGCTTCCACATGTAATCTAACACAATCATCAGACATAAAACAGCATCAAAACTGTGTAATGGTATGGAATAAAATGTCAACCAATGAAGAGGTAATAATGACTGTCAAGCTTTGGAGTGTTGATCGACTCCATTTACGTCTTGATTATCATTCTGAACCCAATTCATATTCTTTTTTCAGCTTTTTGTTCAAAATGTTGTTTATTTCTTTATTTTTTATGAAACTTACCCACATTCAAGTGTTTAAAAAAAGAATGCATGAAGCTAGAATAAAATGTTTTTGTTTACAAGCAGATACCCTGTTCTTTCTTTTTATGCTTTGTATGTTCAGATATTCATACAACAAAATATATAGAAATTAATACCTAAATAGGGACATAGTAGTAAAGTATGATGTAAAGTTCACTTAAAAAAAGGTGAACTTTACATTAATAGTAAATCTATTAAACTAGTAGTTTACTGAGACTATACTTCAAAGTATACTAAAAAATACTACTACAGGTATTTAATTAGCAAGCTATCGGTATACCTATAAGTTCACTTTTAGTGTAGTTGCAGTACAAGCTAAAAACACTGATGTAAACTAGTTGTGTACTCAAAGTTTACTACTGTTATACTTAAAGTATACTTAAAAGTATACTTTTATATACTAGAAATTGGGCCAATTTAGTCCCAAGGAGTATTGAAATAGTACAATAACAAGTATAATACTAGTACACTGATATTTGTATACTTACTACATAAAGTACACTTAAAAATATACTTGAACTTTACTTAAGTATACTTAATAAAATAAACTTGAAGTATACTAATTTTTGGTAAGGGTAGAGGAAGAGAATTCTGTGGAAGGATAAGATTTTGCATGACTTTGAAATGAAAGCAATGAACAAGCATGGAACTATGTGAAAATACAAAGTGTGATGTGTCTCAAGCAAGCGAAGATGAGGAAAAACTGATTGTTAGGTAAGTTTAGTTTATGCTTGCCAAGCAAGATTGCGACTTGCCAAATTAATAAAGAATTTCATTTATGTGAAGTCACAGGTGTGTGTATCAACTATTTATGGATTAATATGTGGATGACCTAAACAGAATTTAGAGTCAAAATGTTAAAAATTACTTTTACACTTTTTAAATGAAAAGAGAAAATAGTGATTTGTAAAGCCTTTTAATTTAGTGGATTATCCAAAATTGTTTTAACATCATATAACATTTTGATTATATCATATTGTGGTTATTCTGCAGAATGAGCTCAGCTGGTAAAAGAGAGTTAACAGAGAGCTCTTGGGAGAAAGGGACAGAGCAGAGAGAGTGCAGAATCATACTTCACCTCATTGATTTTTTCGATCGGTTTAAATGAGGAGCACTTTAGGCCAAGAGCTCACCACTGAGCCTTCATTCCTCTGCTGGGTTAACTGAGCACCACGCTTCCACGCTACACGTAATTACAGCACACACTCTCACATCAGCTGAGATGTGCACTGCTATCCTATAATTACATAATAATCTGTTCTTTTTACATTTTCTATAGCTCGGGACACAACGTATAAATTAAGCTGGCCTTTTAAAGTCATATCATAGAAGCTTCATGTATGATAACAAGGACCTTTGAATAAAAATAGAAATGGATGAGTGGATGTTTTGTCTTGCTAAAATAATAATAAAAAATTAATAATAAAATTTGATTATAAATTTAATAGTAAGATTGCTTTCTTTAATTTAGCATTTTAATGATCTAAATCGTTGTTTTTACAATCCACTCACACTGTACTCACTTTATCGGCAGCATATTCATCACGTCATTCAGTAATAAATGTCTTCCTAAAGCAAATATTGATTGAGACAACTCCATTGTCATACTGTTTACCTACCTGCCAATAAGCTATGCACCTCTGAGAGGCTCGTCTGTATTGTACATATTTGTAGCATATCTGACATTTTGATCATTCCATTATAATACATCTGACATGTGTTGTCCCTTCACCTCGCTGTGTGAAATATAGATTTTCTATATTCTCCACGATTCTTGTAATCCACACCTATTATCTTACACACTACAGGGTTGCTGTAAAATAGAAGAGATGATTATAAAGCTAGCATACACCAGCACACCTGCCCACAGACAGACACCGCATGCACCGTACATGCCAAGAAAAATAATAATACATCCCATGATTTATTATATATGGGTGTGTGTGCATGCAAACTTTAAAAATTAAACTGGTTAGTTTTCAGCACAGTTAAATACTAGTCTAATTACTCATGTTAGCAAAACTGGTTTTGTGAACTTCAATACAATTATATACAATTGGCTGGTTTGGTGTTTTTATTTTTGATCACTTGATTTATTTATTTATTTGCCTGCTATTACAATATCAGCAAACATCAGAATTGCTGTCTAGTATCCTACTTATCCAGATAGTGTAGATGCAAATAGCTCAAGCTAGCATCATTTGTCTTACAGGGAGGAGAAATAAGGGATGTGACACGCACACACATGCTGCATAACAAAGCAGAGTAAATCACCAGAGTAACAGCAGCACGATGACTGGTTTGTGTTTTCACGTTGATTGAATGATAACAAAGTGCACGAGTTACAAGCATCTCCTCATTTAATGACCCATTGGAGAGAGAGAGAGAGAAAGGCAGAAACGAGAGGCAGGGCCCGGCGAACAGCTTGGCTCACCTCATTAAAAGCTTGTTGACGTCTTGTAAATTTTCGAGGAGCACGGGCTGGTAAAAATCAGCCGCCAAACTTCCTCATAAGGGAAGAGGAGAGATCCAGTCCCCGCCCATCGGGACCGAGCGATGGGCGAGAGGAAGAACAGGCATCTGAGGAGAAGAAAGAGATGCAAACAGAGATAGAGACAAAAAAGAGAGATAGAGATGAGAGGAAAGCACCTAGACATACAGTACACAAGCCAACGATAAATAACAGACGTATAAATTGCCTCGTTTTCTTGTTTTGGGTGATGTCGATTTAGCTGCTAATTGGTGACAGAAACTGTCAAACGGGTGGCAGCTAGTGATTGCAGTGGCTTCTGTCAGGATTAGGTGAGAGGAAAAGGGGAAAAAATGCTTTTTATCTGAAGAGAGAATGAGAGATATGCTGGCAGCTTCCTCCCATCTCCTCCCGTTGTCTGATATTTACCCAAAACACATTAAAAACACAAGGCAAAGAGAGCAAAAGAAACAATAAGCTTGGCATTATAGGCCCCAGTTCTCTCGCTGTCTCTCAGACTGATCAGTGTGTTTGTTTGTAGAATCTTTGTTTGTTTGCTTGCAGGAAGGAACTGAACACACAAACACCCGTGTTAACCTATTCAGAGTAAGAGAGGGAGAAAAAGAGCGAGAGAAAGAGAGATAAAGGCTGACTGACTGATCTCCTGGGGCCGTCTCCTCCAAACCCTGCCTTGACTCCCCCTCTGTCCCGGGGAATATTGAGATGAGCAGTAATTAGGCTTTGATACTCTGGCAAATGAACAGTAATTAGAGGCTGCGAGTGAGGCTCCTCTGTCTGAGCTGCTCATCCAATATTCACATCGTTATTGAACATTAGGATTAGCTCTCTTCCGTGCACAAATAGCATGGCACAAACACTGCCCGCGCAGATGGCGACGGGGGGTGGCTGCCGGTGACACCGGCGCGTGTGGATATAAGTCAGATCTGTGTAAGTATTGCGCGATACAGTATATCTTGAGGAGCGCGAGCGCGTGTGTGTGGGATGTAAAGATAGGTCACCCATGTCTGGCCGTCTCTCAGAGGGGATTTTCTGGTTATTAGAGCAGCGCCAGATCATGGGCCAATTATACAGAAAACTGTCAGTCAAGATTGTGTGGCTACGTGATTAGAGCAAAAGGACAATATCAGGTGAGGAGTGTGAATCTATCCGGGGCAGCTTTGATTTGCTAATGAGGGGAAGAGGGGAGAGGACTGGGGCCATCGTCCCCAGCTGTAGCCCCGCTCGCCTGCCTTCATTTTTGCTCTGACCTTCTTAGCGGATGCTGCTTTTGATGCAGGAAGGAGGCAAAGGGAGGGAAAACTAGAGAACGCCAGGCAATTCTCTCTCCGGGAGTGGCGGGACCCCAGCCTTCAGCGGGTCACGGTCCGTAAATGAGACTGAAGCACCCCGCTAGCACCGAGAGGGCCAACAATAATCAAAGTCAAGGCCCTCTCTATTACAGCGTGGGCCAAAGGCTCCTTAATTACCCTTAATAGCTTTAAACACGCTAATTCCATCCCGCTACCCCCTCGCATATTGCAAAAAAAACCCACGCACACCCACGCGTGGAGAGGAGGAGTTTAGAGGACAAGAGGAAGGAGGGACGGTGCATCAGCCATCTTCTCCCAGAATACTTCTGGCCCCGACTAGTCGTCTCATTTTCAAAAAGGAAGAGCTGACGGTGGCTCCTAATTTAGTGGCTACTTTTCAGGGGGCTGACACAAGAGGCGTGGTGAGGGGGTCTTTATCAGCTCAGCCTGGCAGCGGTGGCACCATCAACGGTCCACGGGGCGGTTAAGGTAGCGGAGGAGAAGAGGATGGTGCAAGTAGAGACAGGGTGCGCGGCAGCCCTGCAGAAGTGCACGGCAGGGGCCTGTAATGAATGGAGCTGGGGGACGGGGAGGGAGATGACAGCTCTGGCAGCTGATGCATGAGCTCCATGCTAATTCCTCAGCCTGGCCGTGATGGATCCTGAAATCTTGACCAGACGTCCCATTAGCCCCTGTCCATGACAGCCTCAATAAAGATATTATCAAAATCCACTGAAACCTTTGAGAGAAGGCTAGGGGGCTGTGGCAGAGGGGCAGAGAGCGGGGTCAAAGCCAGAGAGTCTCTCGGATGGGTTCATCTCCCTCCGAAAGTTATTGATGAGTTAACCTCTTGGGCGCGGGTTAGTGGTGATGGATATATCGGGACTGGAGAACCACACAGGATAATGAGACGAGCAGTGAATCACTGTCCCACCCCTGTTAAAAATAGAATCCACTGTATGTCCTGCAAATAGAGTTGTGTTTTGTTTTGGCAGCAGAGATTATTCATGGACGGCGGCCTGTGAAAGAGAAGTATGTGCGTATGCTGATGAGCGCGCGTCTTGTGGTAAGGACAGGAAGTAGTTGCTCAGCTCAGCGAACCTGTGAACGCTTCGGCGTGACCCTCATTTCAATGCGCTGCTGTAATTCGGGTGCGAAGTCTGGTATCCTTAGTTACCACAGGACCCAGTCCAGGTGTGTTTACCATGAATCTTTTATCTTCCGCAGCGCATCAGGCTAATATTTTTGACAAGCGGCACAGGGGATATAAATGACCCAGGCTTCGGACAAATAGGAAAACTGGTGCCTTGGCGTGCGGCGTCGGAGCGAGGGCGTTGGGAAAGCCATACGATTCCCGTGGTTGACAAATAGGGTGGGGAGAGCCGGGTAGGAAACGGAGAGAGAGGTTACAGTGACAGACAAGGAGCACAATTATCACACCATGATGAAAGAGCGGCGGCCGGCGAGCTCCACACCGTTAATTACACTCCTTTTTCCACAGGACTCTAATGTGAGGAAAAACACGCAATGACAAGTGTGTAAAAGAGCAAGCAGTAAATTACTGTCAGGAAAAATAAACGGAGGAGCGTGCGGCCTGCTCAGTGATTTACGGGGGCAATTAGTCACCGCCCCACGGAGATGCTGAGGACAGCAGCGGAGCGAGAGTGTCAGAGAAAGAGAGAGAGAACAGAGGAGGAGGGGTGGATGGAGAAGGGGAGAGCAAAAGAACGATTGTGTGCATGAGGAAGATAGAGAGGTGCACTTCAACCGCTGCCGAGAAAAGACAAGGAAGGAGAAAGTAAGAGGAAATGCTCAGGCTATTATGAATGACCTTCTGGATGCCAGCGGAACCTTATGTGCCCCTGATGGGCTATTTCTGTTCAGCCGCCCGCTGGCAGAGTCCTGGGCCGCAAACATGCGTGCCCCGGCCTAACGTTCTACAATTAAATCTGCTTACTTATCTGAAACAGCACAGGACAGCTCAACAGAACTGGCTAAAGTACTGCATAAGTGAATTTAATGCAGAACAAAGTGAAACAAATGTGATAGCAGAATTTTTAAATAGCCGAGCTCCGTCTGAAAGAGGCCAACACCTGCATCAGTAAAACAGGACAATAAACTACTGACTGTCACGCACATTTACTACAAGTTTCCCAAATGATTCGCAAATCTAACCGCTAGCTGAAACATCTTATTTGGGTAGAAGTAATACAAGCTGTCATTATGGCAGATTTATAGTGGGACATAAATGGACTTTAATCACTAAATGTTTGAAATGAGCAGTTCCACACGCAGACACACTTTAATGGTCCTTAATCGACTTTAAAAGTGACACCGAAATGTCTCAGCGGATCAAAGCCGTTTCCTCTTCCACTGATGATGCCTGATTTCCTTTCTTGTGTTTGTAAACAGAGATTGCTAACAGCGAGGTCTCGTTTTCCAAAGACACATGTCCCTCATTTTTTTATTTGTAATGTGACGCACGCCTGCTTTCATCCCACATTAAATACCTGCCGTACGTTTAACAAATTAAGGCCGCTGGGAATATTCCCATCCGCTGCTGAGCCGAATGACATTAAATCGTTAAAGACAGATTGTGTCATTCCATTTTTGTCAATTTCACCCATTCTGATTGAGTGAGCAAGGCAAGACTGTGTTTCTCTCAGAACAATGTGCTGCAGAAAGAGACCAAGACAGGCCTCAATAAGATACTGTCAGTTTGGGTGATTGCTTACAGATAGCTGATGAAATAAAAGCCTTTGTCAAGCGGGAAGTGAACTGAAGACAAAACAGAAAGCTGTGCAATGGAGACGTCTGTACTAATTAGTCATGCTGATTGGAGGATGTCAGGTGAATCAGATGGTTTGAAAGTGATGCATAATCCCTGTACAGTTAGTAACTGCATGACTCTATAGCCTTTATACAGGTTTAGGGAAGCTACTTTAACATTATAGCTTTCTTGGAACTACAAGCTACGTATAAATTAAAATGGTTAAAACTACAGCTACACTAAAACAAACAAACAAACAAACAAAACAAAAAAACAAACAAACAATGAAGCGACTTCAGGGGTAAGATGATTGTTATTAAATAAGTTCTTTATAATTTAACCAGAACAATTCTTGGGCTCTAAAAAATAAGGCATTTTCAATTAATGGATCTTGATTAAAGGTATAGTATTTAACTGAAAAAAAAAAATAAAATAAAAAAAATAAAAAATCTGTAACAGTTACATTTCCCTATGCACAACTGTTCAACCACAAATTCTTAACAAAATGTTGCATGTTGAGTGATCTTATAATTATTCATTAAACTGATTAAAAAGCAAAATGTGTTAGCACATGTAATTATTTTAAATATGCCAAATAATAGCAGTCTAAGAAAGTTTAAATGGTAGTTTTGCTTTTCATGCTCTTATTATAGATACAATCAGAAGTTCCCTGTCCTGTGTGACAGACCCTCACCCTGGACCCTCTGTGTGTCAGCCTCTTTCTGAAACTGTCAGCCATGGTTCACCCCAGCACGATTAGGATTCAAGAAAAAAGAAAAAAACAGCTGGTGATGAGTCAGAGTTTGATGGGTGAAGAAGCCCTGGCAATCAAAGCTGAAAAACTATGCCAGCATTTTACCTTCAGCCTGCACTAGCTCTGGTCAAGGGCATCTTTCTTTGGGTGTGACGCAAGTCGATGCATCTTTGTCACAGGTGCATCTTATTTTTATCCTTTAAACCCTTCCATTCCCCCGCTTCTTTCCCCCTGGCCAGTGAAACTGATGGTTGTAGTGATATTTTTCAGCTCAGACTTTTTCTAAGTCATCTCACAGTAAGCTGTCAACCTGCACAAGGTTTATACAGTGACATTTACAATCAATAGCCATTTTCAAAAGGCTAACGTTTTTCATGTCATGGCATGTCTTTGCCTTCCAGTAGAATGACCTGTCAGGCCAAGTCTGTGATGTGTTTACACTGATTTGAGCATTTTGGATTATTTCATCATTTTGACCAGTGTATAATATTTCTTTTAAATCTTCTGTTGTTTCTTTTTTTTTCCTCCTCTCTCTAATTTTAATAATTAGGTCCAGGATTGTGGGAAAATCTTGAGAAAATGTAAAACAGCAAAAATAATATTACAATTAACATTAAATAGACAGTTTAACTAAAAATGTTATTCTGTCGTCATTTACCACCTTGACACACAATATTTTTATTTTTATTGATTTATATATATATATATATTTTGGACCAAAATCACTGATGCATTTTTCTAAATATCATATTTTGTGTTCCACGGAAGAAAGACGGCCTGGTGAAACATGAACATTTTCATTTTTTGTGTAAGCTATTCTTTTTATATTAAAGCTATTCTTTAAATATTAAAATCAGAGAGAAATAACTATAGAAAGAACAGAGTAAACAGACAATGGGAAAGAAGTATTATTCACTAGTGGAAGTAGTAGAAAATGACTGAATTCAGAGTTATTGCCAAAACTCTACAGCTGTAATCAAACAGTATTTCACATCTCCAGGGTCTGTGGTTATCCATAAGATATATTTAGCCTGACTAAGCATGATCAAACCGCGGAAATGAATCATTATTTCACCTTGCATGTTTCCATCATTCAAGGTCTCATTCTCTCTCACTACTTGTTATTTAGCCCGTGAAAGTGAGAGGACCATGTTAATTGTTAATCCCGTGATTAAATATTCATCGTTCCATGCAGACCTGTAATGCTTCAACAACTCCCTCATTTGATGTCAAGTGCTGGTTGAGTAAGGTGTCTTTGCCTTCATATGCCTGTTTCCATGCATAATGCCTGTGATCAATTTTACATGTGCACCATACGCGTTATATATGCACATTCTGTTGTAATAATATTCATGTGATGGAGGGGGAGGGGTGACATAAATAGAGTGTCACGGTGCACACACGAGGGAAGAGAGGAGACGAGCGTAAACTCAAAATACAGTCTTTAATAAATCCAGAACAGACAGGGCAAGACAAGGCAGGGCTGAAACAGACAGGAACACCGGGAGTAACAAGTAGACCACATGAAAATGAACTGAACTGGCAGGAAAATAAATACACATGATAATTAACTAAACACACCTGAATGAAATCAAAAACAATCAAACCTAACAAGGACAGGAACAGGAAGGACCAAATAAGGGCAAGGAGGGAAACACATGACACACACGACAGACATGACTGTGACATTACTCCCCCCTCCCGGAAGGCGCGACCCGCGCCGTAACAATACTACACCCACGTCTGTCCTGGTTGGGCGCTCTGGAGGCCCCCCAGGACAGACACAGTCAGGATGACAGGACGGGGGAGACAAGAACGGGCGCCATGGTGGATCAGGGATCTCAGGAGGCCATGGCGGTGCAGGGAGCACAGGAAGCCATGGTGTTGCAGGGATCTCAGGAGGCCATGGCAGAGCTGGGATCTCAGGAGGCCATGGCGGAGCTGGGAGCTCTGGAGGCCATGGCAGGTGGTCTCGGTCCCCTCGGCAGGTGGTCTCGGTCCCCTCGGCCCGGCCACTACAGCCGGAACACCTTTGTACCCCCCCCGCAAAAAAAATTCCTTGGGGGAAACTTACGGGCAGAACTCTGGAACAGGAGCCTTCCTAAGGCTCGACTCGAGAACAGATGCCCTCCGTGGGTGAAACAAACAGAGACAAGACAATCCACAGGAACAGGAGCCCTCCTTGGGCTAGGTTCTGAATCAGAGGCCTCATAACAGGGCATGACGGGAGATCCACAGCCCTCCCTGGGCTGGACGTGGAGTCAGAAGCCCACACAGGGTTTCTCAGGAACTGCTTCTGTCTCAACGACGAGTCTCCACAGACAAGACATGACAAGGTGAGTTAAAAATATTCCTGTGGACACGGTACTTTAAAATAGCCTAGACTCCGGTCAGGGGCTGGAGCCATCACTGGACTCTTTGGTCAGGGGCTGGAGCCATCACTGGACTCTTTGGTCAGGCTGGGAACGGCACTCCTGGCCGTGACTAGGGAACTGGAGTCATTGGCGGTCGGCAGGCTTGAGTCAGTGGCTGACGGCGCGCTTGGGTGAGCTGCGGGCGGCGGCGTGAATTTCCCCACGAACGGCGGGTTTGGGTGGGCCGCGGACGGCGGCGTGAATTTCCCCGCGTACGGCGGCATGCTCGGGTGAGCGGCGAGCTGGTTCTTGAGGGAGCCGTGGACGGCGGCAGGCTTGAGGGACTTGCGGCCAGCGGACTCACGGCACTCGCGGCGAATCCCGCCAAACTCCAACACCGAAACAAAAAAAACTTTCAAAAATGAACAAAACAAAAACGAGGTGAATGGGCGCCCCTTACTGTTCAGTTAGGTCTGGTCTTCTGTCATGGTGCACACACTAGGGAAGCAAGGAGACGAGGATAAACTCAAAATATAGTCTTTAATAA